>OX579638.1:32645811-32735442 GCA_951230915.1 Antitrichia curtipendula | reverse complement strand
AGCAAGGTGCAAAAAAACTAGATTCCTTCACTTTAAATGCAAATATCTTGCAATATACATAGTCAAAATTTCTGAAATTTCTTCCACACATTCTTACACTAGTCTAGTACAAGATCCTACGGTTATATATGCAAAAAAACCATAAAATTTTTGTTTTGCTCTTTGCTCTAAAAATGACAGTTTAAGTGTTTTTATATGGAAAAATGGCCTTGGAACTTTTGGGGGTTAAAATCACCTTCAGATGAAAGGTGTTAATTATTGAATTTTCAATCCAACTATGTATGTCTTGCCATATTTTAGTACATACTTCTTATTCCAAGGGTAAAATAACAGATAATATATACGGGCCATCAAATTGCCTAACATGTTCTAAGTGATTGCTACTATATCTAGAGGAACTGAAAAAAATTAAAGCTTAAAATATTAATAAGTTAATAAATGACTGTGAAAGGAGAAATCACCATTACATATCAAACTGTGAAGAATCTTTAAAATTGTTGAAATAAATAAAAAGTAAATGCTTTTATATCAAAATTTAAAACATTATTGTAAAAATTATATTGAAAAAGTTAATATAGCCTTGTTGTGGAGGAAAAAGACACTCTCATGGCCTTTGCAAGGTGAGCTATTTAAGAGTCATTTTTTGTTTATCCTTTCTTTTGCATTTGGACCTAAAATAGTCACCTTAAGTAAAAAAATACCACAAGTTTAAGGGGGGTTATTATGTGAGTTTAAAATCATGAATACATGAGCCTAAAAGAATATACACCTACGTTATAGATCTCTATATTATAGAAACCTTCCATGATTATAGGATACCTATTTTAAAGATACCTCAATAATATAGGTGCCTTTATGTTATAAGCACCTTCAATGGTGTAGGATATCTACCTATACATATGCTTAAGGCTCATATGCTTGGAGTTCCATATTCATATGCTATCATCTTTGGTATTAGAGCAATGCAAAATTACTTACAAAGCCTAGTAATCAATGAAGGTATACTAGGAAATCAAAAATTCTACTTAACTAAGCCGTCAAGTATTTTCTCCAACCAATTAACCTTTACCTACTTGCCCTACCTATAGAATATTTTTCTTGGAATAAATTTTCATTTGCTAGCATTCTCTCCCAAGACAGTCCACACTAAGCATTCCTTGATGTGTTTGAGTTTGAAATACCACCTAAGATGGAATTTTTTGTCCATATTAAGGTTTGTTTTTTTATATTAAAAGATAACTTGATGAACTACATGAGAGAAATAAAATAAAATAATTTTTTTAATGGGATCTCGATAGCCTCTAAAATTGATCAGCGACTATAAAATGGATCAGCGACTATAAAATGGTTGCATACATTTTATGGGGTGAGGACAAGAAGATAGTCCAAATTTTCAAAATAGTGAAGATATATTATAATATACAACTTTAAAAAAAAAACTTTAATAAATACTTTTAAACAAAAGTTGGAATACATGATCCATAGGCCAGAGTTCAAAAATTTTGAACTCTAATTAGTGAGATCTTTTTAAAAAATAAATTATTCATTCACTAAAGTCATTTTTTGAACTAGATGAAATTTATCTTTAAATGGGACATACCACAACCTTTTGAGTTATAGAATATTTTCAAAATCTATAAAAAGAAAAAATGAAAAATCACTTGGGATGTGTTTGCAATTATTTTTTATTTGAAATTTGAGCATCTAGTCCTTGAAGGGTTAAAATTTTGATGCTTTTACATATGTGTAAGTAAAGAGAAACTACCTAGTAGGAGTAGCTTTGCCATATTGTCAAACTTAAATCCTTAGTGCTCCAACATCCCAATTTTAAATGATGAACAAAGAGGCTCTAGGGACTTTTTTGAACACAAAACTTCTCATTCATCCAAGCCAATCCTTAATTTTTTTTAAACTACACTTTTGCATGATGAATTTGATTAAATAATATATATTTACAAAAATATAAACAAAAATAAGCAAAAATAAACAAAATTCAAGAAAAGATTCAAGTATCAAGGAATTAAAACAATCCCAAAAGCTAAAGTTGAATGTTAAAAATAGTCCTCTCAAAGTTGGAAATTTATCCCCTCCACTTTTAACCCCTAAAGGACCAAAGCACATTTTAGGCAAATATTGTGAAAAAATTGCTAGTGTTTTGAGGCAATGAGAAAAATTAAACAGAAAAAAAGTATTTTTTTCGAAAATTCAATTGTACAAATTCGTAAAAATTAACTATTGTCAAAACGTGTAAAAAACATTTCAAAAACTTTGAGTGCATGGATTGAAAGAGTTAAAAGAATAACTCTTCTTAGAGTGAGATTTACACTACATATGTATTTTTTTACATTTGCATCTTGTATCAATCAAGTTATATATTTGCCAAATTTTGAAAGTAGAAAGGTGGAGTTCAATATATGCTGCCCCAAGCTGCTAGAAAACACTAGAAAAAACCTTGTTACTCTCAACACAATCTACACGATGTTTCTAAATTGTATTGAAAGCAACAAAGTTTTCTTTTAGTGAAAGTTTAGTGCAGTATAACTTTTCATTTGGGCACTAGATTAGAAAAAAAATTATACTCCTACTAAGGGGGTATATGCTCACACCTTATGTCAAAATTTTGTGAATATCCGACCCAAATTGACTTTGTGTATAACTACATAAGATCTATTGCTTACGTTGAACAATCACTTGGTCCTTTAGGGGTTAATGAGCCTCTTAGAAAATTTTCCGCATTAACAATTTTGGTTCTACTATTCCAACAAAGGTAATTGTACCTATTTTTTAACTTTTTATAATACCAACTGCTACACATTCATGCCTAAAATGTATTCATTCTATTTATGAGAATCTAGGATCAATTATTGCTCTAATGATTTTGAATTTCTAATTTTATATGATGAAGAATTGAGTTGAGAATCTAGAATTTAAAAAAACAAAAAACACTTAGTTTTCACTCATTAAAAAGTTGTTAAGTAGAAGTAGGTTCAAGATTGAAGGAAAAATTAAGTCATTAATAGCTCTAAGATAGAATTGAAATATACTAATCTCAATGGTGAGATTGTTCTAGTAAGAAATCTTGAACTTGTGAAACTTTTTTTATTTTAAAATTGTTAAAATTGAGTTCAGAAATGAATCGTACAAGTTATTTTTTCGAAAAGATGCTCTAACAGCCCAAAAAATAAGATTGACCATAACTTTTGCATAACAAACCCAAATGGAATGAATCAAAGCTTCCCATGTAAATAAAAATAAAATCTATATGAAACAAATTTTTAAAAGTTTTGATTTAAAAGTTTTTTTGAGGATTTTTTTTTGCCCGCTGAACTAAAATTTGGGTTTTTTGTGCCATAACTTTTGCACCTGGGCACCGATTGAAATAAAAATTACATTTTCGGAAAGCTAATGTGATTTTCTATCTTCACAAAAATTCAGAAAATCACAAAAAATATTAAGACCGTAGGAGCCTGCCCGAAATCCATTTTGTCCCTCCAGGGGACAACGGGACTTTAGGGGTTAATATCTAAACCTTATCATGTTCAAATATAGCACTGTATATGTACAATACATAACTATTTTACAACTTCACAAACATATAGGAGGTGCAATAATGATCAAAATTAGAAGTATTATGTGTCATTTGAATCGAGCTCAATATGAATACAAACCCTAATAACTGATGTATACTTCAATCCATGCATCTTATATGTTAAATACAAGAAAAAACCATGTTGCGATCCAAATTGAATTTCTTAAATCTTTAAGAGTCAAAGTTTTATTTATTTATATTACATTATATTTGATGATTGGTAGAGTAGGCACCTAGGAAAAAATGAAACGGTTTGTGATGTATGAATAAAAAGACCTAAAATATTATGGGCAAAGCTATTTAAGAGTACCACAAATGTTTGTGAGCAAGGGAGCCTTTTTTTGCATCCTTGTAGAAAACAAAATATTTGCACACACAATATGAAGTATTGAGAACGTTGGAGGCAACAGAAGGGAACGCGAAAGGGAACATCGTCTCTCTCATTCTGGAATTAGGGTTTCGACCTGCGTCGCTCGCTGGGGTTTAGGACAGGGGGTGCGACTCTTTTCCTCCTTTTCTCTCTTGCTCCCTCGCAAGTCTCTTCGGGGGTTTTGCACCTCATTCCTCCATCAGCCATGGGTCGAGTCATCAGAGCTCAGCGTAAGGGAGCTGGCTCCATCTTTCGGAGCCACACCCACCGCCGCAAGGGCCCCGCGCAGTTCCGCTCACTGGACTACGCCGAGCGCAATGGCTACATCAAGGGTGTGGTCTCCGAGGTCGTCCATGACTCCGGCCGTGGTGCTCCCCTGTGTAAGGTGACCTTCCGTCACCCTTTCCGCTTCAAAAGGCAGAAGGAGAGGTTCATCGCCGCCGAGGGCATGTACTCGGGCCAATTTGTGTACTGCGGTAAGAAGGCGACTTTGTCGATCGGCAACGTGCTGCCTCTGAGGTCCGTGCCCGAGGGAGCCGTGGTGTGCAACGTGGAGCATCGCATGGGCGATCGTGGCGCGTTCGCGCGCGCGTCGGGCGATTACGCCATCGTGGTGTCTCACAACGTGGACAGCGGAACCACCCGGTGAGTACCCTAAGAAATTTTAGGGTTTCGATAACCATTGACATGGACACCCCCATCGTATTCATGAAGCATTTCCCCCCCATGGCAACAGTTATTACCGTACGATTCATCTCGAGATGTAAGATTTACGGGTAATGAGGGGCCACTGCCTGGTTTAGGGTTTAGGGTGAGAATGAACGATCTTGGTGGAAGATTTGAAGCAGGGAAGCTATGAATTAGGTCAGCGCGGGGGCAGATTGGGACGAATTAGGGTTTCGGTGACGATGGTGACGACCGCCACATGATGTATTATTTTGTGATTCCATACGAGAAGGAAATTGAACTGTGCAATACTGTTTGGTTTGGACGCAGCATCAAGTTGCCGTCTGGAGCGAAGAAGATCGTTCCGAGCGGTTGCCGCGCCATGGTGGGTCAGGTGGCTGGCGGAGGCCGGACGGAGAAGCCGATGCTGAAGGCCGGAAACGCGTACCACAAGTACAAGGTGAAGAGGAACAGCTGGCCGAAGGTGAGAGGTGTGGCTATGAATCCCGTGGAGCATCCTCACGGAGGAGGTAACCACCAGCATATCGGTCACGCGAGCACGGTGCGTCGGGACGCGCCTCCCGGACAGAAGGTGGGTCTCATTGCCGCCAGGCGGACGGGACGTCTGCGCGGTCAAGCCGCGACCGCCGCGTCGAAGGTGGACAAGGCCTAGAAGAGGAGTCGAGGTCAGCGTGTTGGTGGCAGCTGCGATGGAGGAAGTTAGTGGTGATGGGTTTCATGTCGTGCACGTGTACTTTTTGATGATGAATACAATCAGTGATGAGGGAGGACCCGCATTCGAACTCTCGTTCCAAAATTGTTGAATTTTTCTCTTGCAGGTCTTTGTTACAGTTCGTGTGTCTTTTCTGGTGATTGTGGGTTGCCCTCGCTGTTTAGTTTATTCGTACTGGAACGTCCTTGTGCTGACTTTGGGAGGACTTTAATGTGGCTTCGTGTGTGGTGGTAGGCAAGATTTCAACTTTCGTTTGTATGCAAGTGTCATTTGAAGTGTAGGAGCTGAATAGCAGGCCTTCGCTGAATGAAGCGGTGATTTTGTGGAATTTGCAAGGCTATCATAGGTTTAGATCTCGTGGAATTGGACCACCTCGGGTTTCGTCTTTTAGATGGGACGACTGTGAATGGAAATTGTGTGATAGCGGAACTAGAATCTGCATCAAGTATTGTCAACGTCGTTCAAATGGTCAGCGATAACCCTAAAATCTCGTGTATGGTTGTAGAATGATCGGATGTGATCACTGCTTTAGGTAAGTGGCGCTGGAGTCAATGTCCGGTGTATATGCAGACTTCTTGAATGTCATCTTTATTACCGGTAATGTTACGCCCTCTGTATTCTCACCAATTCCTCAAGCGTATTCCAGAGATTATAACCATTTCAAGCAGCCAGGGAATTGGCCATTACAGTCAGACAGTGGACGGAAAGCTGTCATTCTTTTGTGAAGGAGTTTTCGACCACTGTGGAGTGACCTAACACTGAAAGGATGGGGCCATGACCACGGATTCAAGCCTTACAATTCTTCACTCTGTTTCCATCCATTCTGCAGCTGTAGATGAATGAAATCATTTTTCAGACATGAAATCACATAAAGCGAAGACTATATTTGATATCAACTTTCTTCACAAAATACTTGAAAAATCCATTAGTGTTCTCAAAGAATCTGAGTTTTTTACCATAGGTATATGTTATAGAATACAATGTCATGGCATAAACCAAGTTATTATAAAATTACAAAATCAACGAACCATGGTTTTAGGCTTAAAGTCCAAATTGCATTAAAATATCGTAATTTTCACATTTTTCACATTTTTCCATTGGAGTAAAAACTGCACTTTGTAAACTTCATTTCATAAGTTGGACAGAAATTCAAAAAATGTCAAATGTTTGGCTAAAGTTCACATCAAGAGTGTAAAGTAAAAAGTAGCCAAATTACATTAAAAGGGTAATTTGTAGATTTTACATCTTCTTTTGAATTAATTAGCATTTCAGTAGTGAAGATTATTCAATACCATTCATTTAAAATTAGGCACTTGTCTCCGCAAATTCAATGAAAAAATATTTTTTCCATCCTACAAGTCCTTCTCAATTCATCCAAAGACAAATTACCCTCATTATTTGTTTTAAGATGAACTTGAAGCCTCTACAAGGACATTTTGTGTCCTTTGAATCTTTAAATGACTTCAAAAGGATGGAAAAAAATATGTTTTCATCCAATTTTAGGGATGTTGTCTTGAACTCATTTACAATGACTAGTGTTGGATACTTCCTTCTTGTAATAATTCTTGAGGTTTCTACATTAAAAAATGGCATCTATATAGTATATTCTGACGATTTCAGCTCTTTTTTTATACTTGAATTCTAGTCATAAACATGATTTTAAAATTTTGAGATAAATGATTTTCAATTAACAAATCAAGTTTATTTTTTACTCCAATTTAAAATTTTGAAAAAATTCTTTAAATTCATTAGTTTATTGCGATTTAAGCATTAGGCGTATAAAAATGGAGTCTTGATTTTTACGGAGTATTATTTCAGAATGATACAAGAATTTGATGTCTACCATGATGTTCTACATTATAATATACACTTTTAGAGAGAATTTCAGAATTTTGAAGCACATTTGTATTTTGTACAAATTTTATTTTATTTTTTCAAAAATTTACATTAATTTTAAATTCTTACAAAAAATCTAATTTTTTTATAGTTTATTTAAGACTTTAGTGATTATACTTTTAAAAAATAAATAAAAAATATTTATTCATAAGTAGTTGCAAAATGGGAACATACGGAAAAACAAAATTTGAAATTTGAAAAAGTGATCATATGCTTATTAAGATAGAAAGTCTATTGTAGATCCTTTGGTCACTTTGTATAGTTGCACTTGTTGGATTTGCAAATCATTTTTAGCAAAAGATCAACAAATTAAGAGATATCCCGCATATAGTTTGGCAAATTTATGGATTTTTTTTAAGGAAATTATATGTTGTCATTGCAAAATCACGTATCTTTCCAGTTTAAACCTTAGGAGAGACTATTATTGTCCTTTTGGATGTTAGTGTGGTGTTCGTAATTTCAGTGTCAATCCAAAGTATTCTACAAATAATGAATAAATATTTTGCCTAGTAGGAAAGCTGCGTGATGGCGTTCACTGAATTCAAAAAATGGTTATTTTTTAATACAATTCCCACCTTTTGAACCCAATTCTACATTGAGTGCAATCATTATTACATTAGAATGCAAGAGAGTAAAATTGGGTATAAGGTTAGGGATTCCAATTGGATTGGGGTTCATTATTAGTCTCCCTACTTTGGTGGTTATAATATACTATCTCCTTGTTTTGGGCATTCAACTTTATAATTAGAGAATCTTATGGCTTTAAGGAAAATTTTTACTTGAACAAGGCTACAAATTATTATTTCTAATTTTTAATATAAATAATATATATTCTTTGAATCAAATTAATTAATTAAAAAAATTATATTATTAAATTTGACATGGATTTGATGTAGACATTTTTAGCCAAGCCAATTTGGATATTAATTTTTAATCAATTTATATTTTAAAAAGTTTTTTTTAATATTTTTTATAGTTTTAAATATTTTTAAATATTATTATTGTTTAAAATGTTATTTAGTTCTTTAAAATATTTTTTTAATATTTTTTTGATTAGGAATATTATTTTTTACACAGAGTGAAACAACCCTATAAAGGCCTCAGATTACATTTGATGTATTAAGGTAGAACTACCCATTATCACCCTAATTCGCAATCTAACTATATTGGGGCCAACTCTAGGAAAGACACATATTTTTCAGAGGTGTGCTTTTGTTTCAAGAGTCAAATCCAAGTGGAATTATAATTTTTTGATAAAAATTGTAATTTTTGTGAATTTCTAAAGTGAAATTGCACAACCGCTACTAGATTGGATTCATAAACGCCCTCTTACAACTCAATACCGCTTTCCAATGTATCTAATAGCACTTGAAGATCCACCAATCATTAATTGACACGTTATCTTTTAATAGCATTAATAAACTATTGTTGTTAGAATCTGAAGCGGATTTGCATGTTTTTCTGACGGAATTGGGACAAAGCTGTAGACCACGGATTTGAATCACTGACGGAATTGGGTAGTTCTACCTTACTATCACGTGCATTTTTTGTTGCTAAGGTTGTGGCATTAAGTGTAAATTCACATCGAGAAAAAAATCTTAAACTTTGGAGAGGATATAATAACACCACCATGATCAAGGGGTAAAAATAAACCAATTATATTCTTCTTTAATCTTGATCCTTCCAATGTTAAGGTGTTTTTTTGGTGTGAAACTACAAATGTATCCTAAAGGTCCATTTATACCAAAAGGGGATATTTTCATCTTACAAAGCTAAATTAGACATGTCTAATCTATTAGTGTTCATATAAATGTCATATTTCAAATAAATTATTATGATTTGAAATATTTCATTTAAAATATAATTGAAAGCATCTAATGAGCTATTAGAAGAAAAGCCCACTTATGAATAGGAAAAATAACTATGTTTTTCACCACTACTACTTTTTTTTCCACAAAATAGTATAAAATATCATTATATTCAATTGTTATAAATTTCAGGTTCTAAAAAAAAACTATTTTTGTTAGTTTCCGTAGTTAAATACTTCTAAATTATTTTGACAAAGATCTAACTTGAAGTTATGAAATTATTAACTATAAAATTGGTCTTTTATCATGTCTCAAATATGTTCCATTTTTATAAACATTTCAAGATAGTCAAATTTTATAGCACATCTGTATTTTGGCCTATATCCCTAAGGCTTTTTGTAATCAAAGAGGTTTAGTGAGATGAAGAGATTTCTCGAGAGATTTGTATGACAACATATCAATTTGTATACGAATGGCTAGAGCGACATATAAAAATAATATTTAGTTGGTTTGTAAGTTCTCTATAGTGAATCCAAAAACTAAAATATTTTGAAATTGTCAATGTTAAACATATTCAATAAACAAATTGTGAATGATGAGAAATTGACATTGACAAATTGATACAAAATAAAAGAAAAGACCATCAAAAATGGATTGGACAATTTGATGATCCACTATCCTTTGAAAAGAGTTGAGCACAACTTGTTCCTACAATTTCTTCATCCCCCCTTCTTTTGGAAAAATCTAGAGCCGTTGATGAGCTTAAAAAAAATCCAGTCACCTTTTCCAAGCCGTTGATATAAATTTGCACAAAAAAAACTAAAATACAATGAAATGTGAGTATTAAAGGAGGCCAAAGAGAAGAAAGAAGGTGGCAGTTCATGTATGTATGAATGTGAAACATTGGTGGTAGATTGGCTCATTGTGCAATGACACCTATGAGCTTGGTGACAAAATAACTATCTTGAGAGGAGGCTCCCTTTCCAATCTTTTGACTTCCTTGCGTGATTTTCTCCATGTAAGCATTCTTGGATACTTTATCTCTCTAGGCAAGCAATATTTGAAGTTTCATATTATTAGATGCCATTTTTAATGCAATATGTTGAGTCCTATAATTTTTTTTTTCTTATTGTACAATACAACTAAGCTATTTATTGTAGAAGTCAAAGAAAATTACAAAAAGTGGGGCAAGGATGAAACAGAGCGCCTCAAAGATTCTTGTAAGTCTTCAACTATTATTTGCTTCTACATTGTCTTGTATTCTACTAGAAATTTAGTCATTTTGATTTTATTTTCAAAAGCAGCTAATCGGCTTAATGCATGTAGAAGAGGATTTGACGATGCAATGTTTGGTTAGTCAATTTGCTCCACTACATATAGTATTTAGAGATGAATTGACAATTTGTATCTCAATTTGTGAGGGTGTTGATGCTTTGGATTGCGATGAAATGGGATACTCGTGAATGCTCATGAATTTTGAGTAAGGAGTTTAGTATTAGAATGTGTTTTAGAATTTTTGAATGTTCAAAGCTTTTTGATAGTTGTATAATTATTATTTGGTGGTCTTTTTAATTGTTGTTGTTAATTAATGTTTCTAATTCACATGTTTGTATACTTCTAAATGCATTTCCTTCATCATTTGCAAATAATTTTGCCAAGAAGCCAGAAAGAGACAAAGAAAGAGGAGATATGAGATTGAAGAAAAAAATGTTGAAGAGATTAGGGTTTGGGATTGAATGTAAAAGTTTTACATTAAATGAAAAAATGCATAATTAAATTTTTTATGTAATTTAGAGGTTGTTGTGCAAAGAAAGGATTTGAAAAGGAGGGAAAATAAATTTGGAGATTGAATGTTTCAACATAGGGAGTTGAAAATGATTTTTGTCTAATGGCTACATGCCATGTGTACAAAAGTTCCTCCATAACTACCCTTCTATTGGGTTTGTACATAATTTTACACTATCACTATCACCTCAAAAAAGAGTACAGTGAGCAAAAATACTTGATGAGGTCATATTTTATTTTTATTGAAGTATAAGTCAATTTGAATTATCTTTCTTTCATTGGAGCAAAAATAATTGATGAGGTTGTATTTTATTTTTTGTTGAAGTATAAGCCAATTTGAATTATCTTTCTTTCATTGGAGCAAAAATAATTGATGAGGTTATATTTTATTTTTTGTTGAAGTATAAGCCAATTTGAATTATCTTTCTTTCATTGAAAAATGCTATTACTCAAATGACACCTTATTCTATTGAAAGATTATTCTATAAGTGAGTTCATGTATCTTCTATGTCAAATATTCTTGCGTCTACAATTGGGCTTACTTGACCTTTAAAGGTTAAAAAAATATATTTTGTAAGTAGATAGAGAAAAAGTGTGTGGAATCTAAATTCAAAGGTTAATAGCCCATTTCATCCTATCAAGGCTCATTTACACATACAATACTAAAGACCAAGTCAAGTGATTTGGCCACCATCCCATGTTACTCTCTTTTCATTTCCATATACTCATGAGTCAAACTACTCTATAGAAATAGCTTCATTTTGTCTAATATGGTCTCAATGTCACATAGACATGTAGCATGATAGTTTTTCAGACAATAAAGTATTTTTCAAAAGACATTTCTACAAACTTCTAAATGACATTTTGTACAATCTAAAATGATCTTAAACTACCTTGGGTGATGGGATTAGGTCCATCGATTGCGATGGCTGTGTCAGGTCTTGAAGGTTGTATATTTAAAAAAATAAAAATAAAATTTAGTAGGCTCACTAATGTAGACTTGCTCAAATATTTCACCGTGAAATTGGCCTCCCATGCAACTCCAGAAAACTTCTAGAAATCTAAGGTAGTGTGCTCTAAAAGCGCCCATCTTTTTGAAACCGCCCCTATTTTCAGGTGAAGAATGGAGATGGGGTGATCTTTAAATGGACCAGTTTAGCAATTGAATGCATTGAGGAAAAATTGTCTTTCTATTGCAAGAGCCAATCATTGTCTTTGATTTTTGCACATCTCTTTACAAGTTGCAAGTGGACAAATTTTGGAAGACCTATGGTCACAAATAGGTGCATGTGCCCTGAATCTTTGAAAATTCATAAGTAATTCAAAAATGCTTGGAAAAATACAAAACCACTTGTGTTAGGTACCGCATCTATTTTTCTTTCTCTGAAAAATGATCTAAAAATATTTTCGTCCACGAAAGCCTGTGAAAAAGGCGGACCAGCCCTTAAATGGTCGCTTTAAGAGCATGCTACCTTAAATTAAGTTGATATTGTCCCAAAGTGGCTCATTGTGACTGTAAAGTGTAAACGGTCTGTGAGCGAGTGCAAAAGAGGGCTGACCGCAAACCCTAAAACTCTACCAGTACACGGTCGCTTGAGCTTCAAACTGGTTCTGCAGCGAGAAGCGTACTCCGCATCTTCTTGCGCATTCCGGCAATCACCAAGCGCTCCACGTCGAAGCCCACTGAGATTTCTCTGGCAGGTACTTTGAGTTCTCGAAAATGAAACTTCTTGCATCATCATGTTTCAGCTAGCTCCAAAGAGTTTTCAATCCTATGTGCTGGAGCGCATTTGGATAGGGTTCCTCGTTGTTGGCAGTATTTCAATATCCGCTACTGACTGCTTTGGGAAATCGAGAGATGTTTGTTTGAAATCTGGGGCTTAGAGTCGGAAAACCTGTAGGTGAATTTGGTGAGATGATAGTCGAAACCTGTGGAAGGTCGATTTATGGGAGACATGGAAGATAATCCTGCTTCTTTTGGATGTTTTGAATATATTAGAGATCGAGAACCGGTCCTGAGAGCCGGTGTTTCAGTGCCTGAAATTGAATGTAATCGCCTTTTAAACCTTTTTTTGATTTTGATCTTCTGTTAAGGTGGAATTTCGCATCGTAGCCTCAATCGGCAGTCAGATATAAATTACAGTGCGTGGTTGTGTTTTGGGGGAACGGGCGACAATTACACTTCTAGGGTTTGGGGATTTCGTGTCGAGATTCAAACTCGGGTTATCTGCAAAACTCAGTCATGTGATTGGTTCGCGGAAAGCCATTTGTAGGAAGTAACCTTTGAGAAGGCATTCATTTCACCGGGAAATTTCATGCTGCGAGCTTCATATATTTCTATGTTGATAGTCCTCTCTGTGATTGTGCTTAAAGTATGCATTTGCCGTTCGCTTACGGTCCAAGACATCTTTCCCTCAATTCTAAAACAACAAATTGGTCCTGCTTGAGGGAAAGATGTCTTGTCTCAATAATTAAGCAGTTTTGAGTAGGCCGAACGGGTACTTTCATTTGTTCAATTTTCATTTACTTTTTACCTCAACATGCAATGTCCTTCACTAATTCTGGTGACATGAAATGTGGCCTTTTCTGAGTTTTACTTTTCACAATACGATCAATGGAATCGGTCATTTGCATACTTGAATCCTTGGTGCTTTGGGGATTAATATTCAACCTATTCTGCTGTTCTTTGCATGTATTGCATTAACTCTATGCATTCATTTGAAGTTACATATGTGTGCCCAAGCGCGAAGAGTATTGAATTTGACTGCCATGATAGGTGACCTTGTGAGGTGTCGGATTATTGATACCGCTGTTTTGGGACCTCCACATACCTTTTTGCCGATGCATCTTCGCAGCGAGACAGTATAGGTGTCGGTACAAGATTGTATTGTTATTTTTGGAATTGTTTCCAAGATCTTGCTGTTGGGAGGGTTCTGAAAAGTACGTTTTGTTGTTTTTGCACAGCGGGCAAGAGTTTATGGGACTGGGAATTTGACGGAGCTTTCTGTGGACTAATTTAGGGTTTGGTGAAAATGAGCCCCGACAAGTACGACTGGCTGAAGAGGTCCACCACCTTTTCGCGCCTTGTGAACCCGGAGCTCCATGCGAAGCCCAACCTCACGGTAGGAGCTATCGGCACAGGTGTCTTCGTGTTCGTCCTTGGCAACCTTTTGTACCAGAGGCACGTCTATTTTCAGAAGCAGACGGCTGCCTCTCAACAGCCCCCGAAGCTGGAGCTTGTGATCAAGGAGAACGAATGAGTGCGTGAGGCTTATAGTATTGACCTCGTTTATGAGTATTACGGAGGTCTTCCATGTTAGATGAAGTTGCGACTGGGTTGCTATACAGTATTGTGCTAGTGGTGTTTATACAGTTTTTTTGGTTCCTGGCAAGATCAAGTGCTCCGGAGAAGGAAGGTGGACTATGTGGAAAATCAGGTCAGATTTCTTGCTTTTCGTTAATCTGCTGACTGAGGATTTTCGTTAAGCTCTGTTTATATTAACGACTATAGGATCACGAGTCCCAAAGTGGGGCTTCAGCAGTTTTGGGTAGCTCATCAGAGACTTTGTTTTATCCGATTTATTTTGTTTTTACTATGTGCTGTGTTCTTCATCGATTCTAGTGATACAGAATTTGGCCTTATCATAATTTTATTTCTTTTAACACGATCAATTGGTCCTTTTGGAATCATGAATCCCTCGTCCTTTCGGGGTTCAGTCAGACGTCGAAGTTAAATATGACACGATTTGGAACCCTCTCGAGACGTAGAGAGCACTAGAGTACGAGCTAGGTTGGAACTGTATGAAGTAAATAGCTAAACTTGATAGTTATGTTTCTTGGATATCGCAGTTTTACTTCACTGTGTGTAGCAGTAGTAGTTTAGGCGAACACCGGTTTCAGCACACCGTGGTACTAGATTTTTCCTTGAGCGGTCAAGGTCTATTGAAAGGTCTATTGAAAGGTATTGCAACCGTCAGTTTTTGTTTGAGCTTTGTAACGTGTAAACATGTGACTGGTTTCAGTTTTAACAGGGCTGACTGGTATCCTGCAGAGATGCGCAAGCAGATCAAGATGGGGAACATCCAAATCGAGCACATCTGAAATTGGGAAGTGAAGATTTCAAGTTTCGGAGGGTGACGCATGAGGATAAAAGCACGATCTGGGAGGCAGTTTAGAATAAGGCACTCGCGGAGATTGACTGAACGCGCGTTCGAAGTTGCAAGAGGAGTTGCACATCGACATGCAAGCTGTAATTTACTGGGCGATAAAAAAATACTGGCAACCTCAGCGTCAATGAAATTGAGCCCTCGTGTGATATTTCAGCAAGGTATATACTAGTAAGGTATATATTAGCAACTACCTTTTCCGTGAAACTGGCAACTTCTAATTAGGGGTGGGTGTATTATGTTGTAACATCCATTGTTAGCAACCACGGGGTGGGAACGTATTAAAACTCTCATCCCAATTCCGCCGTATGTACCCAGGGCGTACATTTTTAAACGAAAATGTACACTACAGTAACATGAGGTCGGAATTGGATTTTGGGTGGCAAGAGGCTGGTTTACCTGAGGGTATTATGTACAGTGCCAGTACCGGTACATTCTAACGCACAGAGAACTCCGAGTAGCCCAACGATTTTCACTTGAAACAGACTGAAAGCTGTTGAATAAAGATGTGCAAAAAGTTGATCATTGCGGCTCTGATGAATTATCAGCTTTTATTGAGTTCAAGCGTGTCCTGTCTTCTGCATGATTAATGACCTAACAAAATCTCATCCATCTGCGAGTGAATGAGCAGGTCAAATGTATACCTGTGCTAAAAGCAGTCACTTACCAAGAAAACATCACTACTTACTGTAGACGAATATCCAGAATTTGCACCAGGAACACTTGGGCAGTTTCAGTGGCCAAAACTCTCTGCACCCAGTTATGAGAGCGTTGCAATGCACTCAATCTCAATGCGAGCATTCAGGGGGAGGGCAGCAACTTGATAGGTTGAACGTGCTGGTGCTGTTCCTGGAAAATCTGCATTTGAAGCCATTCATAAAATGTGAGCATCTTCGGGCACATCCATTGAATACAAATAGTGCGGTTTAAGTAGAGCAACTCATCATCCTCAACGAGTAGCGCAAGGATGATTTAACCCATATGTGCCCAAATGGCCAATATTGACTGCTTCCAAACCTATAGCAGTTAGAATAAATCAAGCTCCAGAGAAAGTAACTAAATGTTCCAAAAGAAAAAAAGAAAACCATGATCTAGATTTCTAAACAAAACAACAATGCTTTGAAACTCCATATATCAAGTAAATTTTCCCATGAAATTATTGAGGGATGAAATTGGAATTTACATCATGTTTTATATTTCGGTAAAACTTATCTCAATCAAAAATTATTTTCACAAATCAAGGACCAAGTCGTAGATGACTTAAACTAACCCGTTCTGTTTTAAATAAGTTAGAAACAATACTTTTGTTTCTAGCTTATAGCTAAAAGTACAAGAGATTAATAGAATCACTTTGGCCCACAGTAATCGCATAGAAAAGTGTATTACTTCCAAAGAAAGGTTACTATTTTTATCTTAATCATTTCGGGGACAATTGCATTTACATTCCACTAAATAATATTTGCTAGGAGAAGATGCAGAAGTGCCTCCTGAAACTAATCCAACCTAGCTAGACACACAGTAACTATGCTACACTCGAGGGGATAAAAAATTTGAGAACCAATAAAAAGTCTCGAAAGGGAGAGAAAAGGCATGACACTTACATTTTGCATAGATTTCATTCACTGCCTTGAAATCTGCAAGATCGGCCAACCTGTACACAGAGAAACATTTAAAAAGTAATAAACAAATAGCCCGCATTCTAACAATTACCCCTGGCTTCATGAATACTCCCAAACACTATTCAACAGTGCTGGCAATTCAGATCAACGGCGGCACAAAGAGCTGCTGAACTAGTTCAAAATGAGTTACTGTGATTGTTACCCTATAGATTCAGGTTGAGACGAGATGGCACCAGATAAACATGAATCGCAGCGCCCAAAACACATTTCTCAGAATGGACCCATTGTTCAGGTTTTAAGATGCGAGCAACCTAGTTAAAGCAATTAATTTCATTCAAAGCATATGGGTCAGAAAAAAGTCGCAGGCTTACATAATGGTGGTTTTAACGACAGAGTCATAGCTGGTACCAGCTGCCTTCAAAATCTCACCCATGTTCTTCATTATCTGCAGCAAAAGACAAAGTAGTGTTCCCTTGAGAAAGGAACTACTTAATTGATTTTCTACTGAAATCAATACAGATGCAATACGGCACAACAATTGAAATTGATAAATAACAGATTCTGAGAAACCGAATTAAGGTAGAGGATACTACATCGATTAGGGACCTGATCTCGCCTCCTATATAGACCTTGTTGCCAACAAACTTCTCATCTATTCATATACTTGGTTGAACTTATTAGCAAGTGGCGCAAGCATGACTTTGCTAAATGTCTATGGTCACTGATCTATGAATGGAAATGATGTAGTCTACAATCACTTATAATGATCTACAAACTACTAATTTGAAATTTCAGGAGGATCTTATATATAGTAATAGAAATTTGATCTAAACAAATTTGGCTATTTTGTTCCCAAAGTGATCTCTCCAGAACTCGACAATGATATCCAAAATAAAACACTCCAGAATATGTTAAAACGCTTAAAGTACCGCAAATAATATCCTCTATCTTAAGAAGCGTACCTGCTCTGTTTGGCCTTGCACATCTTCCGAAACAAATTTCCCCGTCTACAATTCCAAAACCAAGGCCGAAGAAGATTAGTGATCCAGTCAACGACAACATTTGTGAAAAGAGACCAAGAATGAACAGTCAAGAATACTTTTTGAGCCTGTACATTGAGCTGGACAGCTTAATTGCTTTCCCAATTACTCTCAAGCTCTAGAGAAAGCTAAAGTCTATACGTCGATGACTTCCATTATAACGGCACTGTGATTAAATGAGACACATTACGAGAGTCATGTACCTCAGGCACTAAACCTAGAACTCCAGAGCAAAACACTAGATTGCCAGATTTAATGGCTTGAGAGTAGGGTCCCAAAGCCGCCGGTGCCTTGTCTGTCACCACGGCCTCTTTCTGTACAGCTGCAAACACGAAATCCACATTAGTTCAGATAATGGAAACAACAATTTTACTTCAAGGCCAAAAAAAAGAAACCGAACCACCATGATAAGTCAGGGACAACAAATTGCCATTTGCCATTTCAACTGGTGTACATCCCCTTGATCAATAATCAGTATGAACCTATAGAAGTGAATTTAAAACAACAATCAATAAAACTTAAAGCCATAAACTTCAAACACTCAATAAAACTCCAAACACACAGTAACACTTAAAACATCCATAACTTTTCCATACGGTTTCCAAATAACGCATTCTTTGGAGCTAATTTTGACCTAATTGGAACTATGGCGATTTGGGGTGTCCCAACCTTACGAATTGCATATAAATGCTCGCAATGCAATGGCATGGAAAGCTTACTTACTTGCAACGTTGGAAGAATTGCGAGCAGAGGAACGAGGCGGGGTGCGAGGCTGCACAAGTGGTTGAAGAATGAGCTTGTCGCAACCACCAAAGAAGACTCCGGCATGGGCGAACCGGGCGGAAGTCGAGGAGGCGTCCTTCCACCATGAAGAAGATGAAGAAGAAGGAGTGACAATGCGTACAAGAGACCTGGAGGCGGTCGCCATTGTTGCCATCACCATCGTTCCTATCACCATCACAGGAAATCAACTCAGTGGAGCAAAGGGTTTAGGGTTTAGGGTTCTAAGCTTAGCAGAGAATGCCAAAGGCAATCTTGTTTACATCGGTGACCGATAAGATAGTCGGATAGACTTAAGCATCTCCACCAATGCGGCAAAACTCCTCACGTCACGTCAAATAGTCAAATCACTTGTTTAGAGGGTGGACCACATGTTCACCCATACGTGCAACTAATTGTACTAAATTTCCACCAATTGCAAGTCTCCTAGTTTCCAAAATGGCCAATTCCATTGATCATATGTGAAAAGTGTAACTCAGAAAAGGCCACACTCTATGTCACCAAAACTAGTGAAGAGCATTACACGTTGAGATAAAAAATAATTGAAATTGAACAAAAGAAAGTCCCCGTTCAACCTACTTAAAACTACTTAAAAACAGCAGGACCAATTTATTGTCTTAGGATTAACGGAAAGATGTCTTGGACCGTAAGCGAACGGCAAATACATACTTTAAGCACAACCACAAATAGCAACATTTTAGACTCCAAAGACAATCAACATAAATATAGGAAGTTAGCTGTATGAAATTTCCCAGCGAAAAGAATGCCTTCTCAAAGGTTACAAATAGCTTTCCTCAAACCAGTCACATGGCTGAGAGTTTAGCAGATAACCCAGGTTTGAATCTCGACATGAAATCCCCAAACCCTAGAAGTGTAATTGTCGCCCGTTCCCCCAAAACACAACCACGCACTGTAATTTATATCTGAACGGCCATTAAGAGTACCATGCGAAATTCCACTCTAACAGAAAATCAAAAAATCAAAAATCAAATACGTTTTAAAGGTGATTACTTTCCATTTATTCCAGGCACTCAGGAGCGGTCCTCGATCTCTAAGATATTCAAAATATCCATAGGTCATCAAAATTAGAAGCAGAATTATCTTCCATGTCTCCCATAAATCGACCTTCCACAAGTTTCAACAATCATCTCACCAAATTCACCTACGGGTTTTCCGACTCGAAGCCCCAGGTTACTTACATACAAACAATTCTCGATTTCCCAAAGCAGTCGGTGCCAACAACGACGAACCCTATCCAAATGCGCTCCAGCACATAGAATTGAAAACTCATTGGAGCAAGCTGAAACATGATGATGCAACGTTTCATTTTCGAGAATTCAAAGTACCTGCCAGAGAAATCTCAGTGGCTTCGACGTTGAGCGCTTGGTGATTGTCGGAATGCGCAAGAAGATATGGAGCACACTTCTCGCTGCAAAACCACTGTTTGAAGCTCAAGCGACCGTGTACTGGTAGGGTTTTAGGGTTTACGGTCAGCATTCTCTTGAACTCGCACATGGGACGGAAATTACGGAATGGACTATGATAGAAGTACCTATTTCCGATAACTTGAGCATTTCAATACAAGAAACTCGTTGAGAATTTGAGCTCAATGCATGCAAATGCAAAACAAACGAATTTTTTTTTCCCAAGAATTAATGTTTTATTCAATATAAATGTGAATTTTTAAATTGCACCCATTATGGTTCCATAGACCTGTTACAGTTAGCTTTGGTACTTTTCCTTAATCAGGGAGGGAAGAGAATTGAGTGGATAAGAGGGTACAAATAAATAATTTTTTTCAAAAAATAGTACATTCAATTGATGTCAACAGTAGGTCACCCTATAAAGCCGTTTTGAAAGGACTATCAAAATAGGTACTTCTATCTTATCTAATGTGAAAATAAAGCCTATTTATTAGCAAGCCCTCGGAACAACAAGGAATGTTATTCCTCATAATAAGGCTATGCTTTCACATTATCAGATATGACCTCATATTGAATGGTTGGATCTTGGTTAGCATATTCAAACATGGGTTGAGAAAAGAGAGCATCAAAATGCTAAAGCAACCCCCACAATAACAGAAAAGAATATCCGTCTCTTCATTCAATGAGAGATTGTCGTCTCTCTAAAAATGGATCCTATTGAGGTTATGGGCTTTTAACCCCTAAAGGACCAAACACCGTTTTTTGACAACATAGCATTTTTGGGCAGCTCACCACGAATGGAATTTTTATTTTTTTTCTTTGAAATTTTCACACAAGATGTGCCCGAGGAGTAGCTTTAGGGCCCAACAATTTTCATAACTTTTGACCACATGGTTAAAAAGTTATGGTATGATATGTAGTTTTTATTGTTCGGCGGGCAGCCCGGGCAGCAAAAAAAACTTCTTTAAAAATCATTTTCTAGAGAAATAAAAATTTGAAATTGGTTCTCTAGATTTATGTGCACAAGGAAAGCTTTGAATCATTCCACTTTGATTTATGAGATGAAAGTTATGAGGAATTTTAGTTGTGGGTAGTTTACGGGTAGTTATAGAATCTCTACTCTAAAATAAACTTTGAAGTCCTTTATTTAACTCAATTTTCAATATTTTTGGAAAAAAATATAAACACAAGGTGTAGATTGTTTATTAAAACATTACAATCGTTTGGATTGGCATTTTTCAATTCCATAATTAAATCCTTAACAATTTAGTGTTTTGAATCATTTTCTACTTCTTTCTACTTACTATTTTTTTCCTATATGTTGTACAATTCCAAATGATCTGAAAATTTTCAAGCATGTAGCTAACTTGCTTTGAAGAATGAATACAAAGAGTTACCACCATTTTAGACATTTTTTCATACAAATGTGACCATGTGAAGTGCAGCTGCCCGGTTTTTCGCAGGGACAAAAAAAGGGTTTTTGTCACTTCAAATGCTAATATCTTGCAATCTACAGGGTGGAAATTTCTGAATTTTTTTCCACATCTTTTCAAACTAGTTTACTACAAGATCCTACGGTTACATGTGTCCAAAAATGTTTTTTTCCAGAATTTCGTACTTGTATTAGAAATGGCAGTTTGGGAGCGTTTTTTGTGAAAACATAGTCAAAAACCTTTAGGGGTTAATCCTTCAATTTAGATCCATACAATTTTCAATCATTTTGGAGAAAGAAATTTTGACCTAGTTACAAAACATTGCTTTAAATCCTACTAGGTCTAAGAAGTCCAATTTTGGATGCAACATCATATTTTGTGTGTCTTTGACATAGAAGGTGCACAAATTGAAGTATAAGCTATTCTTGCAATGGAACAAGGTGTCATTTGAGTAACATTATTTGGTAGTGTAGGAAAGATAATTTAAATTGGCTCATACTTCAAAAGAGAATAAAAAATGGTCAAATTGTCCAACCCATTGATGATCCCTTTAATAAAAAATTTTAGAAGAATCAATTTGTCAATGTCAATAATTCTCAACTTGTATATTCAATTTGTTTAATATTTGAAAATTTGAAAGTATTTAAGTACTTGGATTCAATGGAGAATTTTTCAACTAACTAAATGCTATTCTTAACCCATTAAGGACCGTGGTTGATTTGGGGGGTGGGCAATCCTTTGTATGGCCAACTGGGAGCAATTTTAAAACTTTTGAATGCAAGTGCCTATCGGAGATCTAACTGTACGGATGGAAGTGTTGCACATGATATAGGATTTAGCATTGAAATTTTTGGTGAAGGTGCATTGTAAAGCAAGAATTTTTAGCAAATCTTGGTGTAATTTCAGCCCCTGTTGTCTTGGTTTTTTCAACCCTCTAGCCACATGCCACCTCAAATTGGCCTAGGTATTGTCCTAAACTCTTCACTTCCCAATTCCCCAAACCTGTCTCCTTTGCCACGTCATCAAATTAATTGACATGCTCTCTCTACAAACCAAAAAGGACCCAAATCAACCACATAATGGTCAACCGGTCCTTAATGGGTTAATATGATGCTTTAGCATTGTATGCAAATTAACCCCTAAAGGACCAAACATCATTTTTTGACAACATAGCGATTTTGGGCAACTCACTATGACCGGAATTTTTCTTTTTTTTCTTTGAAATTTTCACATAAGATGTGCCCGAGGAGTAGCTTTAAGGTCCAACAATTTTCGTAACTTTTGACTACATGGTTAAAAAGTTATTGCATGATATGTCATTTTCATTGTTCGGTGGGCAGCCAGGGCAGCAAAAAAAACTTCTTTAAAAATCACTTTTAAAAAAAACTAAAATTTGAAATTGGTTCTTTAGATTTATATGTACGTGGGAGGCTTTGAATCATTCCATTCCGATCAATGAGTCAAAAGTTATGAAGATTCTTAGTTTGAGGGTAGTTATGGAATCTCTACTCTAAAATAAACTTTGAAGTCCTTTATTTAACTTGATTTTCAATTTTTTTGAAAAAAAATAAAAACATTGGATGTAGATTGTTTATTACAACATTACGATCGTTGGGATTGGCATTTTTCAATTTCATAAATAAATTCTTGACAATTTAGTGATTTGAATCATTCTCTACCTCTTCCTACTTACTATTTTTCTCCTATATGTTGTACAATTCCAAATGATCTGAAATTCTTCAAGCATGTAGCCAACTTGCCTTGAAGAATAAATCCAAAGAGTAACCATCATTTTGGACATTTTTCATACGAATGTGACCTTGTGAAGGGCACCTGCCCGTTTTTTTGCAGGGACAAAAAAAGGATTTTTGTCAATTCAAACGCTATTATCTTGCAATCCACTTGGTGGAAAATTCTGAAATTTTTTCCACATCTTCTTAAACAAGTTTACTACAAGATCCTACGGCTACAAGTGTTCAAAAATGTTTTTTTTCTAGAATTTGGCACTAGTGTTAGAAATGGCAGTTTTGGAGTGGTTTTGGTGAAAACATAGTCAAAAACCTTTAGGGGTTAATATGTTGTTATTCTAATCCCTTTATTTTACTAAAACTTTTACATCAAAAAGTCCAAGGTATGCTGTATAAAACATAAACGTGCTATAAAATTTAAAAATTTGAAAGTATTTGTAAAATTAGAACATGTTTGATGCAATGATTAAAAAAATCCAATTTTGTAGTCGATAACTTCATACTTTTAATTTAGATTTTTGCCAAATCACTTCAAAAGCAGTGAACTTTGAAAATAATTCATAGAGCATGCAATTTCAGTTTTAGAACTTGAATTTTTTTTATAATTGGATATACTTATTTCCTAAATTATTTTATGAAAAAATAAAAAAATATTGATGATGTCCATTCCTACCCTTGTTGTATTCCTAATATATATTATGGTATTTTTTCTAATAGACTACCAAATACTTTCAGTTTCTTACTATATTAAATGTTTTTTTTATCATAATGATCTTCATTTATATTATAACATTGATAACAATGCTAATAGATTAGACATGTCTAATTTGAATTTTATATTTATAAAAAAAAAATATTTTTTGAGGTGTGAGTATACACATATATAGGGTATATTCAAATCAAGAGGTCAGTCCTTAATCCTTAAACGTCGACAAGCATGTTTTGCGTCCAATGAATGACAAAGAATCTTTCCTTGTAGGACAAAAGTGCAACTATTCATCCTCGGTATTAGGGGTGAAAAGAGAAGATTTTATATAGTACTTTGACTTCCAATGAGTATATTTGGCTTATTCAAAGTAGATGATGTCACACGGTATCAAAATGCATGATTGCCACGGCCACCAGTCCGTCCTTCAAGGATTAACATTGGAAGGGATAATTATTCTCCCCTTCCAAGAATGAAGGATTGGATTAAAAGGAGATGCAGTGGAATTATTTTATCCTCATCAAATGTTAAGACTTTGTCTTCATTGTAAACTTACACTTAATGCCACAACCTCAACAATAGAAATGCACATAATAATACCGGTATGGAGATCACTAATTATAAGTTTGCATGCAAAATCATGGTTGCTATTATGTGAGCCTAGAATCATGAGCGCATGAGCACATGAGTGTATATACCTATATTAAATGTGTCTACATATGCTCAAGGCTTATAGGCTCGCATCTCCATGCTCACATAATAGCAATGTTGCTAGATAAAGTAAGCCACCTTACTTGTGTCACTTTGTAATGGGCTTGGCACATTTCCAATTTAATTTAATTTTTGAGATATTGAAGAGAACATTTCAAATTTTGAAATGTGCTTAATTGGATACAACATTGTGGTACAAATAGGTTATAATTAAATGATAAACTATGGTAGAGGTACCTATTTATGATAACTTAAGCATTTTAGTCTCTAAAATATGGGAAATTCATTGAAAATTTGAGCTCAATGTGTGCAAACATAAGGATGAGGAAGATTGAAAAAAATTCTAAGAATAAATATTTTATTCAATATAAATGTGGAATTTCCATCTGGGTTCATTCTAGTCTCATAGACTCACCTATTACAGTTAGCTTTGGCACTTCTTCCTAAACAAGGAAGAAGGAGAGATGAGTGAACGAGAAGGTAAAAACAAAGAATCTTTTTCAATGAATAGTATATCTACTTGTTGTCCATAATAGGTCATTAGGACGGGGGGGGAGGGGGGGGGGGGGCATTATAGTACCAAATTGCACCAGAAAAAATAATTAGGCTAAAAAATGACAACAAATCAGGAAGTTTCTTGCCATGAAAATTTAAGTTGAAAAAAAATCTTGGATGAATTTTCCAGATTTTAGATGAACACGAAATTATGCACATGTGATATGTGCTAATGTTAAATTTTTTTATCCAATATGTGGATGAATGATGAAATTTGAAGCCCCACTATAACATTTTATATCGCCACTTTAGCACTTCATAAAAAATGACAAAAAGAAACCCTGTAGGCACCCTATTCAGTCACCATAGGGGGCTATTTGAAATAGGTACTTCAACTTTAGTTTATTATGTCTTTCTTTTTCTTCACCGTCATGTAAGTTAATAGTGAAGATGTCTTATTAGTAGTTGTGAGTTCATAAAGTAGGCTAGCCCAATTTCGTCCGTTTCCTAATTCCTTCCCTTACTTTTGACTCCAATTTTGTTTGTTTCAACATTCAAATCTCTTCAAAGAAATATCCAAATCCCTTCAAGATTCTAACAAAATTAGTGCATTAATGCCTAAATGGATAACATGTCAATCTTTAATTGGTAGGATCTTAAGTGCCAATAGATACATGGAAAGGTAGCTATGGGATGTTTATGGGACGTTTATGACTCAATTCTATGGGCAGTTTTGTAATTTCAAAGCAGACCACTTCAAAAATTTATAAAAATTACAATTTTAATTGAAAAATTATAATTCCATTTGGATCTATAAGACAAGCACACACCTCTAAAAAATATATACCCCTCTTGGAATTGGCCTCTAGATACCTTACCCGGAGGTCTCCTTCGACACTTATTTGCCAAATAATTAATTAAAGTCTAAAATGTACTTCAACACTTTAAATTATAATTTCTTGAAAATTTGGCATTAAAATCAAGAAATTTAAATTTATATGGCAACCACCTCTAATAGTTTTGATAGTCACTTTTATTGCAGGTAAGGATGTATACACAATCTCTTTATACAAGTGGAGTGGTAGATTGATAGGAGGTAAAACAACCCACATGGGATAAGTAAATTAGAATTTGTAGAAGCTCAACCACTCATACCTAGTTAAGTCAAAAATAAGAATTGTGTTTAACCCCTAAAGGACCAAGGCCTTTTCTCTATCAAAACACACTCAAAATTGCCATTTCTATTGCAAAGAGCAAAAAACTTTAAAATTGATTTTTTTTCCATCTCTAACCATATGATCTTGCAATAGACTAGTAGAAGAATTTATGCAAGAAACTTCAAAAGCTTTGACCGCACAGATTGCAAGATATTTGCATCCAAAGTGAAGAAAACAATTTTTTTGCACCTTGCTTGACTAGATTTTTTCATTTTAAATCTTCTTAACTTAAATTTTTTGTACTATCAATTTTGATTTTCTAAGCTTTTATGTTGAATACTTGAGTTGAGAATCTAAGAAACAAAATTCAAGAAAAAAACACTTAATTTTTACTTATTAAAAAATTGTTAAGTAGAAGTAGGTTTAAGATTGAATGAAAAAATAAATCATTAGTAGCTCTAAGATGAAATTGAAATACAATAATCCCAATGGTGAGATTGTTCTAGAAAGAAAATACGATCCTATCTAACAATTGTTTTTGGAAAATTATAAAAATTGCATTAAGAAATGAATCCTATAAGGGTTTTTTTCAAAAAAATGCTTAGATTGCCCGAGAAACTAAGATTGTCAATAATTTTCTCATCACAAGTCTAAATAGAATGAATCAAAGCTTCAAATGTAGGAAAAAATATATAGTTTTAGGAAAAATATTTTATTTTATCTTGACTTTTTGTGATTTTTTTGTGTTGCCCACCAATCTCCATTTTTGGCTTATTGTGCCATAACTTTTCTCACAAGCATCAATTGAAATAAAAATTATATATCCACAAAGCTCTCGCAAAACCACACATCTTCAAAAAAATTCACTAAAAATTGAGGTCGTAGGAACCTGCCCGGACCCAAATTGTCCCTCAAGGGGACAAACGGTCTTTTAGGGGTTAATGTAGAACTTTATACCTCATTTAGTCATTTTAAAATAATTTTTTCCAAAAGTCTTTGGTTTAGGAAAATTAGTAAAGCAATCTAAGTTTCATCTCTAAAAATCCGTTTGAGATTAGGAGGGACTTTTTTATTACATTTTCAAACATCTTCTCTGAATTTTATCCATAACTTTTGATTGGAAGCTCTAAATCTCAAACGGATTTTTAGAGATGAAATTTAGTTTGATTTTTCAACTTTTCTTGGTTCAAAGATTTAAAAAAAATTAATCTATTATGCTAAAATGAGGTCTGAAATTCCACATTCAACACAATTCCTGCGTTTTGACAATGAGCAGTCAAGCTCTCATTTTCAAATTGTCCCATACCCTTTGAAGATTCATGATGGACAATGGATTTCATTATAAAACAATTTCTCTATCCATCGCTTAGAAGACTTGTTTTGGCATACAATTGGGTTGATATATTTTCCAACATCTTGGCTTTCTTTACAATTAATTTTCTTTAAATTTGACAAAGTGTCTTGTTAATTTTCAAAACTATGTAGTATTGAAATTTTTAATTAGTTTTTACCGAAGGTGACCTCTAGCTATAGTATTTAGATTCCAAGTCAAGGTGCTAATAGGCATGTCTACTTTAGAGCAAAGGTCATTCATTAGATGTTTTGAAAGGGGGGGGGGGGGACATTGGATGTCCGTTTTTGGCTTGTCCCCAATGTTGTGAACCAACCAATGTTGATCAAAATTAATAATTATTATCATTGTAAAAAACTAAAAAACTAAAAACATTTTATTATTATCCAACGTGGCAGTCTCTTGACCACATCAGCCAGCTCCTGTGGCCAAGTTCCCATAGTCCATGAACTTGGGAGAATTCACAACCTTCTACACTAGCTAAATTTCATCTAAGGTGGGTACACCCAAAACCGTCACTTTTTGCTACTGAGCCTAGTTACTACTATTAGACCGGTCAAATTTTTATATATTCTTGTTGGCAAGTGAAAGGAGGTTCCAACGCACCAGAGAACGTGGCATTTGGACACCGTATG
Organism: Antitrichia curtipendula; assembly: GCA_951230915.1. Lineage (NCBI taxonomy): Eukaryota > Viridiplantae > Streptophyta > Bryopsida > Hypnales > Leucodontaceae > Antitrichia > Antitrichia curtipendula. Next base: position 32,707,330 of record OX579638.1, on the reverse strand, counting down.
CAAAAGTTATTAAGGGTCAAAGTTTGTTTCTGAAAGTGCTCCATCCAAATAGGTACATAACTGATTTTGGAAATGTACACAACCTGTAGATGGCACTTTAAGGTCAGGTGCCATTTTTGGGGTGCCTACCTTAATGCAAAGTCTGTCGTCCAAGCTGGTTGTTGGTTTCTATTCGTCTTTCTAGGACCGAGCCCCATGCCAATTAGCCAAGGAGTCCCAACTCATAATTTAACTTTTAAACATCAAGGCGGACATTTTGCGGCCGGTGAATGACAAGAGAATCTCTCCCTGTAGGACATAAGTGCCGCAACTACTATCCATCCTCCCAATTTTGTGGGAAAAGGGAAAATCATCTACAATAGTTTGACTTCCAATGAGTGCTGCTTTTGCATTATTAATATATTAATCCAACAATTCACACGGTGTCCAAACAAATGATTTCCACGGTGATGAGCCCGTCGTTTAAGGGTTAATCCAACAATCTTCCAATGGATTGGATTGGCCTTTGTGCAGTCAGAACATTAACCGGAGCAGCAATCAGGCCCTCAAGTCTTCTTCATCAGCAGTTCAACACATGATCCAACAACGCATCCATCGAAGTTAAGCTTACTGTGCGTCCCAGAAGGTCTCCACAATGGCTTCAGCCTGCAAACGGCTGCAAGTCAACTGGAACTCTGTGCCACGACAAATTTCCAAAAAAATGTTGGTCCATTTCGGTGGATTTTCTTTCTGGCTTGACGGAGCATGGGTTTTTTTTATGGCACTTTCAACTGTTTGTCTTCAAACTTGCTTTCAAAAGACTTTCAGTGTTTTGATCAGTTGTCCAACTTTTTCTGTTTTTTTGTTTTAAATAAATGGAAATCCATTGCAAACACACAAGTGCAAAGCAGCCAAGCCAAACTGGCTGGACAAAAAAAAGGAAGAAGGGAAGAGAGCAGCTAATTGAATTGACAAGGAACATGCCCTTGCAAGTTTCAAATAATAGAATCACCAACTCTAGTAGCAATCATCGGAGACTGGACCCAAATGGCATCGAATTTAGGCCATATCCTACAAGCTTGCTGCAGGCGTCTACATGCATTTTGTTTTGCTTTGAGGAAAGCAGCTCGGCCGGCATCCAAGAGGGCTTCCCATAAGGAGCTATACATGCTAGTTGTAGGGCAATGTTCCCTAGCAAAAACAACCTTATTCCTCATAATCTAGATAAGCCATAGAGTATCACCCCGAAGCACAGTCCAGATGGATCTAAGCCCATAAAATCTCCTGGAGAGATTGGCACCAAAAATACATTGTTAGAAACAAAATTGACGATGGGGACCTAGAGTTGGTTGCGTTCCTGATAAGTGAAGGAAGATAGATAATGCATAACCCCACACTTCCTGAGCCCCTGGGCAAAGAAAAAATTGTTGCGTAAGGTCTTCATCAACATCAAGGGAACAACATATGCACTTGATGTCAATCCCTGGAGCAATGCGGGCCCTCCAAGTGTTAACCGCAACGGCGTTATGCCACACAGACCATGTGAATGTAGTTTTCTTTTGGGTTGACAACTATTGAAGGTGCCTATAACATACATATCTATAAAATAAACATCCTATAACTATGAAAGGTGCTTATAAAATAGGTGCCGATACCTATAACATAGACACCTATAATACATGCACTTATAGTATAAATATTCTATAGGTAACCATAAAAAGTGCCCATAACATAGGTATTTATAATATAAGAGCCTAGACTTCTAAACACATGGGCTTAAGATCTTAGGCTCACGTGCTAGCAATAGTGACTATCGACCTTTAACCATCCTATTTTCTTCTTAGTCTGTCTACTGGCTATGACCCATTTGACTCATTCAAACCCAAGGCTATTCTATCAAATCAACACAATCTGAGAGCTTACATTTAGACCATTTTGTACAATTTATAATCACAATGAACACAGTCTCATTCAACAATTAGACTTCACATTATTCTTGAACAACATGGTGATTTTGACATACAACTAACTCCACCATCAACTCTACCAAATTGACACCAAATCAGACACCAATATGGTATTCAAGCTTAGATTTTTACATACAAATTAGCCTACTATACAATTTATCACTTACATAGGCCAATCCTTGACAATTAATTAACTCCAACAACTTGACAATACATCACATAATGCTCGACTACTAATTGTCAATAACACTCACTCAAGGCTATGGACAATTACAACAACTTGACAACTTATTAATGCAATTCTCACACACTAATTTACAATTGAATTGACAAACATAATTTTCATTGATTTCATACAAACAAACACACATACAACTACAACTACAACTTGGCTATTCACCAACTTAAATATTTTACACACATCAACATGCACAATTCAACATAAGATTTCCAACCAATTAGTACTAATGTGCCCCACATTCTCCATTTCCAAGAGATTTGCTCCATAATTAAATACAAGCATACAACATAGTCGACAATTAGCTGTAAACATCCTCACGACAATTAGATCACCCATATTCACTCGGCAAATGGGTTTATAATTTCTAATTGATTTGGTTGGCATGGATTGGTATTCCACAATCACTATCGCCACAACAAATTCGACCATCAACAATTTTCAGCAATTGCAAATGCATAAGCACACCAAGTAAAAAATAGACACAAATTTAAGTTCTATTGCAATTTAATTCATGTAGGCAATTTTCACACCGTACTCTCAACCAACTTCATGAACACAGCATAATACAATTTTCTTCACATACACACAAACAATAATCAATCACAAGGACTTTCAATAAATTGATTTCACAATTAAACACTCTTTGACACTTGACAACTGGTTGGTAGTACACATTCAACAATTCAGTTTACAAGGATTTCTCAACAAATTGATTCTCAACTCTCTATTTCACTTGACTATTTAGCAAAATGATGCAAATATTTGCCCTAGCCCAACTTGAATAATCCCTTGTTGTCAGGTAAAGAAATATTGAAAGCATCCAAGTTGATATTGATCTATTTTTTGGGGGAATGAGATTGACGTTGTCAGATCTTGAATTCATGAAATGACTATCCTCTCCAATGTCGTCGATCTTCTCAAAAATATGTAGTCATTGATGGTTGCTACCACTCGAAGTGATTGCTACAATTGAGTTGGATTTAGGATTTTGAGTGTGAGAAAGGTGGAAGTTTCTCTAGAAAATTTTGAAAGACATTGGAAAAGTGTTGCAACTACTTGGGAATGTTGTACAACGTATTCCACAATTTTGCAAGGTACTATGGCGATTTTACAAGGTGTTGGAAATCACGAGGAGTTGGGAGGCGGGAGCAAAAGGCAAACTTTGGTAACAAACGTTCATACCTCAAGTTCAAAACTTCTTATTTTTTTCAATAAATATAAAGTACTTATTGCTTTGTGGCGGACTCTAGAAGGAATTTTTTATTGGATTCATTAGATTGGTAAAGGTAGAGATTATGAGATCTTGGATACTATTCAAATGGTTTTGCTAAATTTTTTGTCAAATTGTACTAACAAAAGAGTGGGCAAGCTTATAGAGTAGCATATCATTTTTACTTAATTTCATAACTAATTCTTTTAAATGTTTGTTTTTGTCTTGAATGGTAAATCTTTTGAAGTGACAAAATTCTTGGTCTAGGAAGCTAGATTTGTATTGCAATAGAGTTATTTGTAAAGTAAACCTGAGTTTAGAGATAAAATTGGGGTTTGAACCCCTGCTTTATGTAAAAAAGCAGGTGAAAAAGTAAAAAGCTCGCGCAATCAACACTAGCAAAACAAAACTTGGGACCAAACTTTTTTTCGCATCGAAATGGTGCCTAATAAAGTTTGGATCTAAGTTTAGAGGTCAAAGAAGTTGTACATTGACAATTTGTGAGAAAGGAGGGTGGAGAGGTTGTTTTTATAATGAAATCCATTGTTCTTTATGAACTCTCAAAGGATATGGGTTTATTTTAAGATTGAGCTCCTCCAAGCTCTTACAAGTTACAACTCCAACCATTTACATATCCCATATGGGTTGCTTTACCTCTTTTTCACCAATTTGTATAAGATCTTGTTTAAAACTCGGTACCAAACTAGGGATGACTTTACGAATAACTCCATTAACCTCAGTCTTTTTGAATGTTAGACTTTCTTAGCAACCACTCACTATTTGCTTGGTGGATCTTCTGACCAAGAGGGGGGGAGCAAGAAGCAGGCTTCAACAAGGAATGTTCAAACCTCAAGTTTAGAAGCTATGATTTTGTACATATTGCTCTTGTTTGCTTGTTTGTTTGTTCATTCTTGAATTGAATGATCTTCACAATTTTCACAATTAGATTGTTACTATTATTATGAATTAAATTAAATTTTTTGTTCAATTTTGCTTCAACCTCATGTTGCAAAATTTTGTTCCACTATTTAAACTTTGAGGAGGTTATGTTTAAATAAACTTCAACTAGATTAATCCAAAGTATTGAAGTTCCAAGTAGATTAATTAGATGTAGGTGATTGAATGGGTGCAATTTTAGGAACTTCACTTTCTAGTTGGATTGATTTAGGTACCAATTGACATTTCTTCATAATAGATTCAACTGCCTTGGATCACTAGATTTGTTCATTTGGGTGGATCACGAGACTCATTCAATTCAAAGTCTTCAGGTTGTAGCAGCAATAGATATTGCTTTTCTTCTTAGATCCATGAAAAATCAACCTTGTTGGATGGCAACACTGATTGCGATTATTGTGTTCGAAAGGATTTGAGTCCTTTGGATTGAATTTGTAGTCTATTTTCTTGTCCATGCTCTACTTTCATTGATGCATTCAATTTGATTTTAGCAAGGTTACAAAATGGCACCAGACTACTCTCAGATGAGAGCATAAGCTCAAAAAGGGAAATGTATACTCACTCAAAATGTAGCAAAGTCCACTCTGAAATAGGGCAGCACTGCAACATCTTGAAGCAAGAGCTAGGCTCCTATTTCCACAAATTTTGTTGTGAAGCAAACTTCTAAAAACTTACTCCCTTGAAAAAACCTCCAAGAAAAAAAAATTCTCCCCAATTCAAAGAGTTGGATGTCAGTGTCACTATTCAATGGATAGTGTTGACATTTCTCTAGACCTACTCAAAAAAATGGATGAATTCATTGAGAAAGAGTGCATTTTGGGACTTTGTTCCATCAAATGAGGTGGTACTTCCTCAAAAGTTATAGTTAGCAAGTGTATAAAAACCTATTTTGAATGGAATGATTGTCACCAGCGTTTTTTTAAGGGGCGAAATAAAGCCAGATGGCGAAAAAAAAAGGGGAGGGTTCCAAAAAAGGGGTAAAACATGGTAAACTAAAAAAATTTAGGGGCTAGGAATTTACCTGGCAGCATCATCAGGTCGCCAGGATTCGACAGGCTGCAACCCTGTGTCGCCCTCATGATTCGGTTACAGTCGGGGAGATGGCGCCACCTGGCGAAATCCTGTGCAAGATCGGGACATTGTGGTGCCAGCTTGAAGAGACCTTTGCGGGAGGCAGCGCCATTGGCCGCTGTTGTTTTCGCCCGGACATGAACCCGCCCACTCAGAGTGTGTCGCCAGTTTTTTATTCCTAACTAGCATGTCTGTACTCTTCCGTGCTTTTCTTGGACTCCCTGAGATGATGAGCAATTGAGCGGTTTGTGGTAGTGGAAGCAATTTTGAGCAGAAACAACTGAAACAAGTACGTGGTTGCGATCATGCCGCCCTCTAGGAGTGCTACAATTCATAGTTTAGTGTCCGACTGTCCGCAATTGCTCAATTTCGCAACTTGTTCTCCACGTTTGAAGAAGGATTCAGGGTTTGCATGCGTGCTACTTCCGATTTTCCGGTGTTTTTGCTCTTGTTCATGCGCTCACTGTTTTATTTTCCCGTTGAATTTCCACGAATCTTTACGTTCTATTTTGTTTACGGGTCACGTTCCTGCTGCAGCTTTTCGTTGTCACTTGTCACTGATCGTGCTATTTTGCTTCACTGAGATTTTTGTTTGCTTGCTGATAAGTGGGAGACTGGGAGGTGAGTGGGTCAATTTGTCGTCACCGCAATGGTGGTCGAGAAAGGTTCAGCGTTGTTTCGTTATTATCAACGCCTCCCGAGCACTGGATCGTCGTCTTCCTCATCAGGGATCACCCCGACGGCGCTGCATTCTGGGTCAATTTATTCTAACACATCTGTATCAAATGTCCCTTGCACTGAGAGTTTAGGAAATGCGAGTTGCAGCCAGAGTAAGGGCATGTCTGTGTGTCAACAACCTCGAAAGAGGAGGGCGGCCCATGACCATACGCAACGTTGTCGGTCGAATCCGGCTGTGGTATTGCTTACTAACGATACTCATATTTTGCCTGTGTCCGCTGCGCCCGTATGTTCTGATTCTGTTGTAGAGATAGTCGCTTTGTCATCGGAAGGATCAACAACAACTGGCCAGACTCTAGACGCGGTTGCAGCTGCCACAATTCGTAAAGGTAAAAGTAAGCTGCCAGTGATCGAAGAGGTTGATGAATACTCGGACGAGGAGTTTATCCCTCAGAAGACAGAGAAGTTACCGAAGAAGAACTACGACACCACCAGGAAATTTCAAGACACATGGGCCACTCGCTTGCCCTGGGCTGAGCTTTTTCGTGGTTCTAACGGGTTGTTTGAGTTTGTGAAGTGCACTGTCTGTAGTCAGATCACAGGGAAGCCGAAGATTTTGACGCCAAAATGGGACACTCTGAGTAAGCATGGCGGTAAGCGCAAGGCTACGCGTAACATGGCGAATGGAATCAAGAAGGGCCAGTGGTACATTGCCAACAACTGCAAGCACTTGCGACATGAGAGGATTTACGCTGGGAGGAACCATGTTACCGTCCTGCAACAATTAGCAGTGGTGAAAGGTGAACGAGCAAGGAAGAGGATCCAGTTCGCAACTATCCTCCACCTGCTCCAAGAGGGGCGTCCCATGTTAGAGTACGCGGCGTTGCAACCGCTATTGACATTCATGGAGGTGCCGAAGCTTCCTCGTCGTCACTAGTCTGACAATGCAGGGTGGGAGCTCGCCGAATGCCTCCACCATCAGGTGCAGCTAAAGACCACCGAGGTCATGAAATCGGCGCGATTCTTCTCGGTAACCTGCGATGAGGTAACAACTGTCGATAACCAAAGTTGGATATCGATCCACGGCTATGTGTGCAAAGCCTAGGAGCGTCTGCCGATGCTGCTTTCGTTGGAGCGTGTTGTTGATGGCGCTGGCAGTAACAACCTGACCTCAGTCATTGTGAACGCCGTGAAGAATTTTGGTGGGCTGGACGACGACGACTTGGTTGCTCGTATGGCTTCATTCGGAGCAGGTAAGCCTTTCTGATTTCTGAGTGTCTGTTGTGGAATACGTGATGTTTGCTACATGGTGAAGTTGTACATTGCATGTGATATGAAGTTGAGAAGGTGGAAACTATTTGACATGATCTCCTGGTTGTTTGTGGCAAATGGTGTGAATAGCTTTCAAGGGAAAAAAACAGGGGTTGTCAAACAGCTTAAGGACAAGCATGCACCACGAGTAGTGGGCATCCATTGCATGGTAAGATCTCCACCATGTTTTGTTCATTTCTGCATACTGTAATAATGCATTTTTGTGACAACCAAATGAACCAATAACATCTTTATTTGTTATGCCTCAGGCTCACAGGACCAATCTTGCTGTGAAGGCATTGAGCAACCTTCCAGTAGTGGACAGAATTGACGACATGTTGCAGTCCGTCCATGCTTTCTTCGCCCACTCTCCGAAGCGCCACTTGGAGTTCGTGAAGCTAGCTGAGATGATGCAGTCCAAAGGCCTGAAAATCTTGAAGAACATAAAGACAAGGTGGATAAGCATGTTATCACCTTCAAAGCGTGTCATGAATGAGTATAGACCATTGCTCGTGAAGATGTGGCTTGATTCCCAAGTCACGCTGCAGGATGTTACGGGCCAGAAAATGAAGGTGGATAAGAAGTTGATGGCTCTAGCTAAGAAAAACCTTGACCACCTCACGGACATCCAGATTTTCCTTGGGTTGTCGGGATTGTTGCCTTTGTTGCGTACTGTGCACAACTTGATGCAGTTTGCCCAAAGTCGTGAGGTCTTTGTGTGCAATTATGTGTCTGCCATTCAGCTCTGCATAGCTGATGTAACAGCTTTCTATGTCGATGAGAGCACTGCATTCACGCAAGACAATTTCTGGGACTTCAAGGGACTCATGCACGTCAAGCATGACGCGATCCCCATGTCATGGGTCCAAACCGCATCTGACACCTTGGATTTGAACACCATTCAAGCTGCGGAGGCTTTGCATTTCACCCCCACTGGGTATAGCATCCCAGCTAGCCATCGAACTGTATGGCATCCGACACCGCCAGTTGGTGCACCTGCAGGTGTACAGCTTGGGAAGCAAGAAATGAAAACAGAACCAGTGACAAGGGAGTTGTATGCGGGCATCATGGCGGATGTCAAGAAGGCGTGCATAGGTTTGCGACCTTCTCTCGTCCATTTACCTTGTTTTCCCGCATTGTTCGTGAAGATGTAGGCTTTGCTTGCTAACTAACATAAACTTGTGCTTCTTGTGACAGGTGCTGCAGAAAATCTCATAGCCGAATTGCAAGAGCGATTCCCTGCGTTAGAGCTGATGGATGCCTTCGGGTTTGTTTATCCGCAATATTGGTTACAGCAAAATGCTGAGGAAGATTTCGTGAAACACCTGGCCATAATCAAGGACCACTATGGGATCCCGAAAACATTCGTCGTTGCCAATAATACGAAGAAGACAAAGGGGAGGGTGGCACAGTCAGTTACTGTGATGGGCGGTGATTCTCAGTCACCAAGTGACGGAGAGGACGAGGCTCCACTTCGCCCAGAGAAGTTGGACGGGAAGGTGGCCCAACCTGTTCTATCAATTCAACGACTTGACGAACAAGCTTGTATGTTCAAGCTTGCCATGAAGGGCAACGCCCATGCCGCCATGCAAGGAGATCTACCCGTGAACCCACTGACTAGGTTGTGGCGTCGAATTGAAAGCAATGGTCTACTCAGGAACAAGCTGTTGAAGTACATGAAGATTGTGGAGCTCGCAGTTGTGACAGTCCTCGGAAGCGTAGAGGACGAGCGAACGTTTAGTACCCTCAGTTTCATGAAGAACAGACTTCGAAATCGACTCTCCACGCATCTGCCACTTGTAGTGGGCATGCATGCGCAAGAGTTCTACGGCCTCTCCGATTTCCCCTACGACGCTGCTTATGACGAGTGGAAGAGTTCAAATCGGAAGGAAGACTAACTTTGTGTGGTGACTGTGGTTTGTGCAGGATTCCCAAGTCGATGATGAAATTTCGTTGAAGTTCAATGTCTGTTGGATTCAGTTGAAATACCCGGTTCACCACCGCTCGTAATCTCCCAGAAGCTTTAACAAGATTAGGTCGAAGTAGGACTTGCACTGTGTTGTATTTGGTCGTGTTGTATTTGGTAGGATATGTTTGCTCCCTATTTATGTCTTGCTCCCTAGTTATTAGTAATGTTTATGTATTTAGCTTTGATCATGAAACCTTTGTCTGTTGTTTAGATTTTCCTAGCTTGGATATATGAATTGTTTTGTCTTTCTATTAATAGGGAAGAACTTACAGGAAGGCGATGGTGAACTGGGCACTGAGACAAAATTGTTGTCCGACTTTTTTCCAACTATCGCCAATTTTCCTTGTTAAAATTATGCTTTTCGCCAAGGATATTGTAAATGTGCTGAAATTTTTTTATTGTGTCGCCAATGTGTTCCAAAAAAACTTAGCGTGTTGCCAAGTACCAGCTACAAAAACTAATACTATAGAGCCAGAAATGTTGTTACAGAAACTGGGGTTCACCTAAACTATTTCAATTGAAAAAATAATAAAGTCGCCACTGGTTTGCTCCAAAAAGTTACATTGTCGCCACCCGAGCTCTTTCTGAAAAAGCCTAAAAAAAACACTGATTGTCACGCTATCCTAATAAGCTACCATGTTCTCACAAAAATACTCCACAATATTGAATTGCATACATTCATTGGAATGTTGGGCTATTGCATAAAAGACAAAGAGCATTTCCAATGTATACACCAAAATATGACGCCTGAACAAATTAGTGAGGGCATTGAGGAGTATGTCAAGCACAATATTTTTTTTTGCAAATAACAAGGTTATCTTGACTTACTCGAACCTCATTGAAAGAGCTGCAACGTATTACAGGTACAAAATGAAGAAACACTTGGGAAGTACTCTTGATGTTATTCTCCTTCGATGCTACAGTTCAGACAGTACATTCCCTCTACTTCATAGGTTCTGCTTGTTTGTCAAGATGGCATAAAATACATTAGGACCTCATGGCTTTGGAAATGTATGATGAATCCAAGTGCCATTGAGATGGATGATGTCACTTAGATTTTTTTCTAGCATACAAATCTAAGTTCACATCTTGTTGATTTGGCTCACCAACATCTTGCTACGGATTTGAATGAGGTGCAAGAAGGTGCTCAATATGATTATGAGCTTGCAAATGATATATCTTCTTTTAATTTAACTTTTTTTCTCTTTGTCAATTGCACTATTTCTTGTAATGAAAGCATCCAAATGGGAAAAAAAAAGTAGGTACATGTTTTTTTAATTATTTCTTTATGTTATTGTAGATACTATTGTAGAAGAAATAGATCGTGACTGCAACAATGTTATTGTCATTGATGGCACACATGCGGGAGTGCTATTTTGTGAGCCTAGGAGCCTAAGAGTCTGTGAGCCTCAAGTTGTGAGGTATTTAGTCACTAGAAGAAACCCATGTTTTTTCTGACGTACAGTTTTTGAACGTCAAAAAAAACACGGATTTCTTCTAGTGTAGTTTATTATTTGGATTTTAGACCTATTATCATGGTTTAAGAATTTAGGATCTTTACTGGTAGTGAACTAAAGAAAATATATCAATTGGCCTAAAATAAAATTAAGACACTCCAAACATTCTCCTTATTCAATTGACTTGTCTATAATTTTTATTTTTTTTCTCAATTACGACTCCATCATCTCAGAGAATCAAAGCCCCTTTGAGGGACCTGGAGATTAGGACTCTCAAATTATTTTATTTTTATTTATTTTCATTGTTTTAATATTTTGAATTTTTTTGTTATGACTCTATCACCCTCCATGAACCTCTCTTGGTATCGAGAGGCCTTTGGAGACTCTAGAAATTGAGACTCTTAAATTTTTTTTTTCCAAAACCTTAATTTTATGTTCATTCAATTTTATTTTGTCACAACTCCATCACCTCCCTCATAAACCTCTCTCAGTACCAGAAAGCCTTTTAGGGATTATTGGATTTTAAAATCTCAAAACTCTTTTTTCAATTTCAATTTTTCTTTCTTACTTTCATTTTTTCAACTTAATTACCTCTAGAAACACCTTTTGGTACCACGAGACCACTTGGAGGATTTGAGGTTTGGAACTTTCAATTTTTTCTTTTGTCTATATTTTCTTAAAATCTTTTTTTTTTTTTTTTTTTTTTTTGCAACTTGGTCACCTCTAGAAACCTCTCTTGGCACCAAGAGCCCCTCTAGGATGTTTGAAGCTTGGAACTCTCAAAACTTTTCTTTCAAATTTTGTTTTTCAATTTCAATTTTTTTTTCCGACTTTGTCACCGCTAGAAACCTCTCTCGCCATTGAGAGATCCTTTGGGGAGTTAGAAGCTTGGAACTCTCAAAAAGAAAAGGTCAAAAAAATTTCAGTTTTTTTTTCCCCTGCGACTTTGTCATCCATAGATACCCCTTTTGGTACCAAAAGATCCCTTGAGGAGGGTGGAGTTTAGATCTCTTAAAACTCATTTTATTTCATTTTTTATTTCAAATTTTTTATTTGTTTCCTTCAGGGTGTTTGAAGTTTCAGACTCCCCTAAAAAATAAAAATAAATTTAGTTTTAGTTTTAGTTTTTTTTTAATTAATTCTTTCTGTGTATATATGTGTGTAGAGTCATCACCCTAGAAAACCTTCTTAGGGGATCTAGAGGTCGGAACACTCTAAAACTTAACACACACCAAAGGGGTGGTTTCTATTGCATAAGCCATCCGTCACCTGTCCAAAATATTTTTTTCCCCTTAGAATCCTGTCAAGGGCTTGAGCTTGATCAAATGTTTTTGTGAGAAGAAAAAAAATAGAGCTTGAGTTGGGTGAAAACTATTGCCCGCTTGCGCACCAAGCCAAGTGCGGAGTGTGTGATGGCTATGCTGCCATGGTCATAGATCTTCAATAAAAGGGCTGAAATTTTACTATTAATATTCAAATTTTGAAATGTCTCCATTTTTTTCTCTATTGGCCTCAAAAATTTCAAAACTTTTTTTAGTTGACGCTCTAGGCTCACAAAGTATACTCTCACAGCTCCTAAGCTCGCATTTCAAGGCTCATAAACTAGTGTCACTGGCACACATGAGGCAACTTTGGCTCATGTAGACTTATCTAAGAGCAATACCCATGTGGGTGATTAAACAATAACCCCAACCTTGTACATTCCAATGTTTTTTGATAACCATGATTTGGACAATAATTTTATAATTTTGAATTGGACACTCAAATGCTTGTTTTTTTTTGTACTACAAATTTTGAATCTTTTTTGGAACTCTTTTCAAATTTTGTACTTATGCATCCCTTTCAAATGTTTAGATTGTTCAAGTTTTACAACCAATAGAAGAAAGACTTCAGTACCCGTTTCAAACTTTAAAAAAATTTAACCACCAATCAAAAAATGATATGTATATCCTATCATTTTTCCTATATATACTTTTCAAGAAATGTCATTTCTCTCACTATGTACCCAAAAGATGCCATACATCTTTCGGATTATTAATACCCACTCAATATCCTTGACTTATACAAATTTCTGCTCCACAATCATACATGAACTTACATGACACAATCCTCACAACTTGAGAACTCAATTAGACTTGATTACATACAAACCAATAATCCCACACATGATAATGCATAATTGTCACAATTAATTGAATACAAAAAGCAACATTAATTTGATAATTGCAATTATATTGATAACATATATACGGCTATAAATACTACCAAATTGACTTTCTAAGACGTTGGTTGCACTTGGAGTGAAAGAGAAAAAAACTATTGACATTTGGACTTGTAGTTCCCAAAAGTAAAAATAGAGTTGAAGGTATGCAATTGTACAACGTAAGAGTATATTTTCTATTTGACCTACTTCATATCTTAGTATATTAGCCTAATCCATATCTATTCTAAGTGCTAATTAGACTTTTGAGTAGGATAGAAAACTATTTGACATACAACAATGGAAAATAGACTAATTGTTTACCTTGTTTACACTTACAAGGCCAAATCAACAAAAAGTTTGAAAAATTGACAACCACAACACCTAATAAAAAATAATCTTTCCACCAAGGAGATAAATGTTCACACCTTCTGACAAAAGTTCATAAACATCTATTTATAAATGACTTCTTATGAAATTTTCTATAAAAATATTGCGTACATTAAATGGTCATTTGATCCATGAGGGATAAAAGTCATTTTTAAACTTTATTTTTATTTTGTTTGGATAGGATATGGGTATAAAAAGTGCCCAAATTTTTAGAAGGGTATTTTTAACATAGAAATAGTTACATACTGGAGTCTTGAATGTACTAATTTAAAAAAAAAAAATTTAATTTAAAAAAAAAATTAAAATTTAAAAAAAAATTTAAAAAAATTTAAAATATATATATATATATATATATATATATGTTTTTAAGGACTTTAGCTTCTACAAAAATACAATTAGTGGGTAAATGGTCAACCTATCTTAGTGCAAAATAAATTGTCATTAAAGTAATGACAAATCTTTTAATCCTGCCTAATGACCTAATTAATTAAAATTAAGATTGTTATAATTAAACAAAAATTAGAAGGAAAATAGCATAAAGTATTTAGTATTTGCCTATTGTTGAAAACTTTTCTATTTGAAAAAAGTGTCGAGGTTCCCATCACTAAATCTTATACCTTTTCTACAAATCCATTGAGACTACAAAATTGACTAATCATAAAAAATTTCAATGCTAAAGATAAGAATTGTATTTATGATAAAAAAAATTTAAGTTAATCATTCAAAATTCATTTGAAGAAATTCTATAAATAGCTTTTAAATTTTGATTGTATATATCTATGCTTAAAGTTCATTTTGTTCTTAAGCCCTTGACAGTTGATACTATTTTCTTTAATACAAACTTCAAAAAAATTATGGAATTTATATTTAATAATGCATTTGTATTTTGTCCCAAACCCTTGGATCTTTAGGATTTAAAGTCCATAAATGTGGATGAAACATACAAAATGAAGACACAAACTAATTCATCCAAGGCATCTAAAATTATATACAATCATCCAAAAGTGTATACAATCATCATGTAAATTAAATGATACTTTTCAAAAATTCCCTCAAAATTATATCACTCTTGAGCTTTTTTTAACTTTAATCTACTTAATCCCATATTGCTATTTCTGAGTAACATTTGCTTAAAAAATCTGGAAACAAGCATACGGTCTTCTAATTTATTTTTTAATTGTACTTTGAACACTTACATTAAGAATTTTTCCATTTCTATTATACCATATTAATCATTTTATAGTTTTAATCTTACCAGACTTAGTTACCAGGACCAAAAATATACTTCCGATGAGTTTTCAAAGTTGTTTGCTTCTAAATTGATTTGAAAAAGGTGTATAAAGTTAGTTTTTTAATTTGATGCTATGTATATGCAAAATTCAAAAAAGTTCAGGGAGTCCAACTTTATATCACATTATGAAAGCTTTAATACCTAACTCTTTTGAGAGGGTATTGAGGATTCAACTTAATACTCACTCAATATTATTTAATTAACCCCATAAGGAATATATATCATTTTCTGGCAACACCACGTCTATTTTCAAATGGAATTTTTATTTCTTTCTTGAAATTTTCACACAATATGTAGTCAAGGACAATTTTCATAATTTTTGACTACACGGTTCAAAAGTTATTGTATGATATGAATTTTTATTTGGAGTCTGGGCAGTACAAGCAACTTAGAAAAAATCATTTAAAAAAATAAAACTATATATATGGGTAGTTGCAAGAAACACTTGTCCTATTTCTTGTCCCCTTGCCCTTGGACATGTACTTTTTGGCTCGTAACTTTTGCATACTTTGTCCGGTGGGCATGAAATTTGGAATGAAGGTAGCTACAAAAGTTTCAAACAATCTGTGATTTTCTGAATTTAAAAAAAATTAGTTTACTATTTTTAAGCTGCTTCCGATTGGGTGTCTACCTTGGACATTTTGGGGGATTTTACTCCTGTTTTTGACCCAAAATTGCAAATTTAAGGCCACAAATTGAAAACACAGGAATTCTACTAACATTACAAGGATTGACCAAAGTTTTTTTGAAAATAGCAACATGTCCGTTGCACAAATGATGTCAAAATGACCTTCCTTTGCGCAGAGGCTATGAAGAGGAAAAAAATTTCCTTCATGAATTTTTTGGTGCAATTTAAGTGCACTCATTACAAAAAAAATGAGCCCATAAAGAGGCCGTGAGTTCTGCACCCCCCTGGTGCAAGTAGAGAGAAATCCTCCCAGGAAATGAAATCGCTGACGTGGTCGAATTTCGACCACGTCAGCGTTCTGTCAGATTTTTTAATTTTTTTAATTTTTTTTAATTTTTTAATTTTTTTTAAAATAAAAAATAATTTTTAAAATAATTTTTTAATTTTTTATTATTTTTTTAATTTTTAATTTTTAATTTTTTTATAAAAAAATATTAAAAAAATAAAAAAAATTATTTTTTATTTTTTCTGTAATTGCACCACAGGGATGCCGAAAATGAGCTGTTAGCAGCCTTTTCCAGGGCCCAAATTTTTTGTAATGCTTTTCTAGCAAAACGGCTTTTTTTATGGAACTTTTTTAAACTTTTTTTGAATTATTGAAAATGAAAATCTCTACATATCCCTTTTCTGCTATTTTCTGCTCCTAGTGGTTTCTATAGTACTTTGTAGTAGTCTTTAGTACTGCATAGTACAACATAGTGTTAAATCAACGGTTAGATCTGCAAGCGCCTAGAATCGACGGTTGAAATTTGCCAGAGTGCTGCTAAAACATAGTATTGGTAGTACTGCATAGTACTGCCAGTCCTGTGGCCAAAAAACGTAGTTTTGGCCAGAAAACGTGAAGTGTTTCTTGCAACAGCCCATATGTGTATATATATATTTTTTTATTTTTTAATTCCTCAATTTATGTACATGTAAAAAGCTATTAATCATTCCATTTTCATGAATGAGATGAAAGTTATGAGGACTATTTCTTTGTAGGCAGTTATAGAATCTTTACTCTAAAATAAATTTTGAAGCCCTTTATTTAACTGAATTTTCAGTATTTTTTGGAAATAAAATAAAATCATAGGATTTAGATTGTTTATTACAACATTACAAGCATTGTGATTGGCATTTTTCAATTCCATAACTAATTTTTAACAATGTAGTATTTAAATCATTTTTTTGCTTCTTTCTACTTTGTATGTTTCTAACATGAATATGAAATAAAAAAATTTGAAATTTTTTATATGTATTCCCAATTTATTTCTTCAACATTTTATGGAGAGTTGCAAGTTGTAGGATCTACACAAAGTTTTGTTCAAAATTTTTGAAAGATAAAGTCTAATCATTTGAGAATAGTTGAAAATACTCATGTTTGAAATCCAAGCATTACAATCTTGCAATTAGTAAAGTTTCTTATTCAGAAATTTAGGAGGATTTACTCTAACAACTTTAATCATGTAGCTTAAGAACTTTAGTCATGTAGCTCTAATAGTCTTGGTTGTCCAAAATTATCTCCCACTCTAGACTCAATGTGCATTTTGTAAAGGAATTTCCAAGTTTATCAAAGATTGCTTCATAGTGCATAAGTGCATTTACATACTGAAGCTTGGTTCTTTTCAATATTGTAACCTGCACTAGTAGAGAACCATCCATTGTCAAAATTGGTTTTGTGATCAATCTATATTAGATCTAACCAAAATTTAATGGAAACTACAATGATTCTATTGTATTAAAATCTAACATAAAATCTACAAAAATCCATTTAAGAAAATTCTAACTTCAATGGTGCTTTTATTGTTACATCTTTGGTGAAAGTTTGTGGAGTACAAATGGATAAACATAAATCACACTAAAAACAATGTGTTGTCCAAAGCATTTTATAATTGCAAACACTATAATCTTTTGATCTACCAATTCAATAAAACCCTAAAAGGACCTTTTCTACTCTAGGGGACAAGTGGATTTTGGGCAAGTACCCATGGTTTCATTTTTTGTCTTGATTTTTTGAATTTTTTTTAAGATAGACAAATTGATAAGCTTTGTGGGAATATAATTATTTTTTCAATTGGTGCCCAGGAACAAAAGTTGTGCTGGAAACAATGGAGAGGGGGAGAAAGGGGGGAGAGGGGGAAGCAAAAAAAATCCAAGAATTTGAACTAAATTTTTTTTTCTCATAGTTTATATTTTTGTCTACATAGAAAGCTTTAATTCATTCCATTTGGGTTTGCTATGAGAAAGTTATGGACAATCTTGTTTTTTGGGCAATTAGAGCATCTTCTTGAAAAAATAACTTGTAGGATTCATTTATGAGTGCAATTTTTACAATTTAAAAAAAGAATTTCCACATGGTTTAGGTTGCTTGCCAGAACAATCTCACCATTAGAATTAGTGCATTTTAATTCCAATTTAGAGATATTAATAATTTAGATTTTCCTTCTATCTTGTACCTACTTCTACTTAATAATTTTTTTAAAGTATGAAAATTAAGTTTTTTGAACATTTTTTCCCCAAGAATCTCAATTCAATTCTCTACCATGAAGATTTAAAGCTCAAAACTTTGTAGTGCAAAAAATTAAAGTTAAGAAGGTTCAATTTCAAAAAATCTAGTCCTGCAATGTATTGAAAAACTTGTTTGTTTTACTTTAAACAATTTCTGAAACTTTTTCACATTTTCATACTAGTTAGGTTTAAGATCCTATGGTTAGATGTGCAACAAAAATAATTTTCAATTTCTTTTACTCTTTGCTTTAGAAATGGTACACTAAAAACTATATTTAGTATTGGATTGCATTTAGTGTAATTATTAGCCTACCCCACCCAACACTAAATCTGAATTTTGGAGTAATTAGTGTAGTGTTAAACTTGAATGTGTCACCTTCGCCTTCTCTTCCCTTCTGCCTTCCCCTTCCCTGGTCTTCCCTTGCAATCGGACTTTGTTTGCCTCTCTTGCCCGTCGCATCGTCCCCTCCCACGCAATCCTCATTCCCAACTTGGTCTCTCTTCCCTTCCGCCGTTGCTCTCCTCCTCACGATCCAACAAGTGACGGAATTTTTTTTGGGGGGGGGGTATACTCCGCCCGTTCCCGCCACTCCGGCGTTGTTTGAATCTCCCGTCGCTTCCTATGTCTTATTTGGATATTAGACTGCACCCACGCCTCCCGATCTGCTCGACTGCAGTTCGATTTAGCATATTCAACTCAATTTTGCAAGTTCAGCAGCTCGATTTTGATTTGTCGTTGTTTTTTTGTTTTTTTTAACTCTCGCTTGGCACTTCAGGAATTCCATCATGGTTGCCCTCCTAGAAAATTCCACACCTTGACGCTTGCAACAGGTTTCCACCATTGTTGTCTACAAACAAATCATCAGCTGGATGGTTCAAGATGAAATCGCGCATGGCATCCGTGGGCTCTACATCCGCACAATTACTGCATTTCCAGCAGGGTTTCCAGAGCATTTTCGTGCTCAAAGGAATGTCAACCTTGACCGGGCTTCTCGTTGGTGGGCTCAACATCAACAATTTTGCAATGAAGGAGAAACAGATATAACATCTCCACCAATTTCATGCACTAGGAATCAGATGGGAGGGCGAAAACAACTGCATCCAAAGGCAAGTCCAAGTCGTGGTGTCAAGCAATTTCAATGGGTACTTTGGATCTACCCTAAGCTTCTGAATGCATTTGACCTATTTAGAAAAGTTGGAGTCAAATTCTCATCCAGATTGCTCATTGAATTAGCTATTTCGATCTTGATGGATCATATCTCTCCATATACAGCCCAATCTCGTGATCCCAAGGACAATGTCCTACTCACGTCAAAGTTGACCCCAAGTTGGGTTCAACAATTTATGCATGTGCACAACATTGTTTTGTTGTCACAACGTGGACGTTTGACTTGTAATCCCAAGAAGGAACTACAAATCGAAATGGCAACAACTTACCATCTAGGTGTGCTGCATAGGGGGTTCCAAACCAATGTTTTTGATGAAAATTTGATGGAAAACATTGACAAAACTCATTTTGTCGTGAATTTAGACAATGGTCAAACGTTGGGATTTAGGGGGGGACAACAATGTCAAGCACGCCAAAGTGGTTTCCGTTGGAGATTCTATGACCAGGTATTGATCTATGATTGAAGCCCCCATGCTCATTTTTACCAATTCTAATAGCAATTATCCTATTCGGGGCCTGGAAGACAATATTCCAGGGGTATGCTACAGAACTAGACCTAAAGGTTGGATGGACCAAGTCCTTTTTGCTGAATTCTTTGCTGAACCCCGAGCCTTCCAAGCCGATGTTCATGGCCGCACATAAGTCATTTGGGTTGATAATTGTGCCGGCCATAACATGACCCCAAGCTTAATGGTTGTTTTGGAAGCAAAACAGGCTAGTCTTAGGTATTTACTATCTTGTTCGACACATTTGTATCAACCAATAGACACATTTATCATCTCCAAGGTCAAGGATGCTTGGACCAAGCGATGGGAAGCGAAGAAGGTTGAGCTCATTGCAAGCAATGCTTGGCAAAATACTCCTTGAGTTGATTGGTAGTGGTCAAGAGAACTCACAAACTTGGGAAAAATATTTTTCCTACACCTGGCTGCAGATAGTGTTGAAGATGTGAATAAAGAGGTAGGTTGTGATAATATGTCATATGCTAGGAAAGCTATGATTAGATCAAGTATGGCTTTGAGTGTTGATGGCACTTGGAGTGTCAATCAACTCTTTCCACATTTGCAGGAAATTATAGCCAAGCATGAACCATACTTCCAAGGCCAACAAGTTCCAACCCAAGTATGAAATCTATGTTTTTTTATATTATATCAAAATATTAATTTTTTTTTTCTTATTTGATGTTCAAAGACTTCCTTCATTACAAATATTTTTCACATTTTCTACTCCTTCCATCATTTTCCTTGTCTTCAATATTTTTCTTTGCAAATTCATTTTTTTAATATGTTCTAACACTAAATGTTAACATTTTCGGATTTTAGATTTACCATAGAGTATATTTAGTGTTAGAAATTACATTTAATGTTACTTACTTTAGTAGGCTTAATGATATTTAGTGTCATGGTTCGTAGATAGTGTTGCTAACACTAAATATAGTTTTTAGTGTAGTTTCGAGTGTTTTAAGGAGAGAAAAAAAGGTCTTGATCTTGTAAGGGTTAAGTTGATTTTTTAAACTTGGTTTGAAACTAAGCTATGTAAGTACTAGATCCCAGCCAGTTACTTACTCGTAAACCACCGTTGGGATTTGTCCCGTTCAAAAGGTGGGCGAATTCTGAGCTGTAATGCCCGATTACGCGGGCAAAACCGCGTAATCGGGGATTACGGATTTTTCATTCAGTTCGTGATCTCATCCAACGAAAATTCGTTGCCCACCGGTCATTTACGCCGGGCAATGCCCCTCGTCGTCGGGAATTTCGCCAAAAAGAAGGGCCTCCTTGTTGGGCTCCGCCCTCCTCGTCTGCCCTTTTTTTGGCGAAATTCCCTCCTCCTCGGGCATTGCCCTATACTAAAATCACAATGGATTTTGAGATACAGTCAATTTTCAAGAATATCTTCATAAGAACCAATAATCTCAATTTTGGAACCAAATTCCCCATGTCGTTCTTGAGGTCTAGTTACAACCTTCCATACATGAATGGAAAAGTTTACTGATTTAATTAACCACTAAAGGTTCATGACCATGTTTCAGTAAAACAACTCTGAAATTTTCATTTTTTGTACAAAAAAAAACATCGAGAAGAAGAAAAAGATAATTTGGGGATCCAATTGTAGGATATTTTTTAACAATATAAGGAAAATGTTAGGCATAATTTTCTTCATTGACTTTAGAGATTGCAAAATTATAGCATTTGAAATGAAAAAAATATATTTTCTTGCAATGTTCCAAATATGCTTGGAAAACTTTGGATTCTCCTTATTCAATTTTCTTGCAGTATAGATACTTGATTTTTTTTAAATTACGTTGCAAAATAAATTGAGAATCCATAGGAAAAAAAACCCATTAATCTCTAAATTTTTTTGATAATGTTTTCACCAAAAACGTTCCAAAACTGCCATTTCAAGTTAGGTACCAAATCTTAGAAGAAAATAAATTGGACGCGTATAACTGTAGGATCTTGTTGTACGTTGGTTTGAAAAGATGTGGAAAAAATTTCAGAAATTTCTACCACGCAAATTGCAAGATATTATTTAGCATCTAAAGTGACAAAAATCCTTTTTTTGCCCTCGTGAAAAAAAGGGTAGCTGCACTATACCAGTACAAGGTCACATTTGTATGTAAAAATGTCCAAAATGGTGGTGCTTATTTGGATCCATTCTTCAAGGCAAGTTGGCTACATACTTGAAAAAACTCAAATCATTTGGAAATGCACAACATATAGAAAAAATATAGTAAGTAGAAAAAAATAAAGAATGATTTAAAATACTAAATTGATAAGAATTTAGTTACAGAGTTGAAAAATGCCAATCCCAATGCTTGTTATGTTGTAATAATCAATCTACATTTTATGGTTTTATTTATTTTTAAATATATTAAAAATTGAGTTCAATAAAAGACTTAAAAGTTTATTTTAGACTAAAGAATCTCTAACTACGTGCAAACTAAAACTCTTTATAACTTTCATCTCCTTAATCAAAATGGAATGATAAAAAGCTTTCCATGTAAATATATCAATCTAGAATAGCAATTTCAATTTTTTTATTTCTTATAGAAATGATTTTCAAAGGGTTTTTTTGGGACTACCTAGGCTCCCCGCCAAACATTAAAAACTACATATCATACTAAAATTTAAAAACCATGTAGTCAAAAGTTACGAAAATTGTTGGGCCTTAGGCCCTAAAGGTTAGAGACTATGTTTTCACCAAAAACGCTCCAAAATTGTCATTAATAGTACAAGTACCAAATTTTTGAAAAAAAATACTTTTGCACACATAAAACATAAGATCTTATAGTACATTGTTTTGAGAAGATGTGGAAAAAATCAGGAATTTCCACCATGCAAATTGCAAGATATTAGAGTTTGAATTGACAAAAATCCTTTTTTTGTCCCTGCAAAAAACCAGGCAGCTGCACTTCACAAGGTCACATTTGTATGAAAAAATGTCCAAAATGGTGTTTACTCTTTGGATTCATTCTTCAAGGAAAGTTGGCTACATGCATGAAAATTTTCAGATCATTTGGAATTGTACAACTTATAGGAAAAAAATAGTAAGCAAAAAGAAATAGAGAATGATTCAAAATACTAATTTGTTAACCATTTAATTTATGGAATTGAAAAATGCCAATCCCAATGGTTGTAATATTTTAATAAACAATGTACACCTAATGTTGTTGTTTTTCTTTCAAAAATATATTTAAAATTGAGTTAAATAAAGGACTTCAAAGTTTATTTTGGAGTAAAGATTTCATAACTACCCATAAACTACCCACAACTAAAACTCCTCATAACTTTCATTTCATTAACAAAATGGAATGATTCAAAGCTTTCCATGTACATAGAAATCTAAAGAATCAATTTTAATTTTTTTCTTTTTAAATAAGTGATTCTTAAAGAAGTTTTTTTCGATGCTTGGGCTGCTCGCCGACCAATGAAAACTACATATCATACAATAACTTTTTGACCAGGTAATCAAAAGTTATGGAAATTGTTGGGCATTAAAGCTACTCCTCGGGCACATATTGTGTGAAATTTCAAAATAAAAATAAAAATTCTATCTGTAGTGAGCTGCCCAAAATCGCTATGTTGCCAAAAAAACGCACTTTGATCCTTTAGGGGTTAAAGAAAAAACTTGTCTTATATGTTGTGCAAAAATTTCAAAAAAAAAAGAAATTTCATTTGTAGTGGATTGCCCAAAATCACTATATTGCCAAAACACATAGTTTGGACTCTTATTTCATTCATTAAAACATCAATAAATGGAAAGAAGTGCGAGACAAAATAAAATACTAAGTTATTAATAAGTAATATTGAATTGAAAAAACATAAATCCCAATGAGGTTGAAATCTAATTTAAATTTTCTTACAACCATTGGTCATTGGATCCAGTCATTAGCTTTGTGCGGTAAATGGCAGGTGTACTATAAGAACATTCATCTTTACTTTCATGTGCTTAAAAAATATTCAAAATATGACCTATGTGAACACAATGAGGTTCTATTAGAAATGTCATTCAATGATATATGTATAACTAGTTTAACAGTAATCCATAAAGGATTGTTTGTCCCCTCAGAAGACAATTTCGGTCTGGATAGGTTCCTATGACCTCAATCTTTAGTGAATTTTTTGAATTTTTTTGAGGATGTGTGGTTTTGCGAGAGCTTTGTGGATACGTAATTTTTTTTCAATCAATGCCTGGGAGAAAAAGTTATGGCACAATAAGCCAAAAATGGAGGTTGGCGGGCAACACAAAAAAATCACAAAAAATCAAAATAAATTTTTAATTTTTTTTCTCCTACAACTATATATTTTTGTCTACATTTGAAGCTTTGATTCATTCTATTTGGACTTGTGATGAGAAAGTTATTGACAATCTTAGTTTTTTGGGCAATCTAAGCATCTTCTTGAGAAAGTAAATTGTAGAATTCATTTTTTAATGCAATTTCTATAATTTTCCAAATTTTTTTGTTAGACATGGTTGTAGTTGGTTGCTAGAACAATCTCATTGTTGGAATTATTGTATTTCAATTTCAGCTTAGAGCTATTAATGATTTATTTCTTCCTGCAATCTTGAACCTACTTCTACTTAACAGTTTTTTAATGAATAAAAATTAAGTGTTATTTTCTTGAATTTGTTTTCCTAGATTCTCAACTCAATTATTCAACATAAAAACTTAGAAAATCAAGCTTGATAGTTCAAAATAATTAAATTAAAAAGATTCAAAGTGAAAACATCCAGTCAAGCAAGGTGCAAAAAAACTTGTTTTCTTCACTTTGGATGCAAATATCTTGCAATCTATGCAGTCAAAGTTTTTGAAATTTACTGCATACATCCTTAAACTAGTCTAATATACGATCCTATGGTTAGATATGGAAAAAAAAAATTGCTTTTTGCAATAGAAATGACGTTTTTTAGTCTGTTTTGATGGAGAAAAAGCCTAAGTCCTTTAGGGGTTAATCTACCTGATTTTTTAACAAATATCTTTGTACATCAAATTGGTCATAAAAGAAGATTGTCTCAATAATAATATCATCAATAATATTATTCCCTGTTGGCTGTTGGGCATCATTGTATATTTTTTTTTAAGAATTATTTTCCACCGACCTCTCTACTACCCTGAGGGTCTGATCACTCCGTTCTGATGAGATTGGGTGGGGAATGCAAACAAGTGAGAGGAGTTGGTAAAATTGAAGGATTGGTGCATATATGGAATCATTCTCCAGGGGTAGGAGGAATATGTTATGCAATGATGGGGGGAGTGAGATCTCAGGGGATTAGTTACGCCCGCCTGTGGCTGGAGCAGAAAGTAATATTAAGCTCATTATTAATGGAACTTAATGGAACTTAATGGAAGGCCAAACCACCCAAGGTTTGAGCTGACAAAAGAGAGAGGAAAAAAAAAGTGGATGAAGTCGTCAAAATCATTTTTAAGAAATAGGAGGAGATTTCTCAATATTTGTTGGATGAGGTTTCAATACTATTCTTAGGTCATATTGTGGATAGGATGAGTCAAGGATGGATGATCACAATTGAAGGATTTGAGTGACTTGCGGCTTGCATTCTAAGAGCATCGCCACGGCTGCTCGCCAAGTGGCCTAACACGGGCGGTGGGCGCGCCCTGGCTTCTTTTACTTCCCCACGGCTGACGCGCCAAACGGGGAAAATTGCCCGGCCGCACCAAAATTTTAAGGATACACAAGGAAATAGTGAACCTTGAGTGCGGCTCGCCAAAGGCTCTGACTACCTTTTTCAACCCAATTTCGAGGCACTGACAGTCCTTCTCACCCATCTTTGAGGCACATACCCCATTTGACCTTCAAATTTTTCTCACAAGTAATTTTAACCTCAACAAGGTTTCTTTTACTCGTGTGAAAAAACTGAAAAAAAGGCATTTTTCAACTAGAATAAAGTTTCCTTTATTTTGTATCTAGATAATTGGGAGAAATGCATATTGACCTTTGTTGAGTTGTAAGAGGGAAGAGAAGCTTACTATATACACGCGGGGTGGTAGGAGGTAGAGCAACCCATGTGAGATAAGTAATTAGAAGGAGCTCCACCACTCATAGTCATAGTTTTTTCCAAAGTAGGAATTGTGTTAGAATTTAAATTTCAGACCTCATTTAGGCATAGTAGAATAGCTTTTTTCAAAAAACTTTGAACTAAGAAAAGATGTGAAATCAAGATAAATTTCATCTCCAAAAATCCGTTTGAGATTTCAAGTCTCTAGTCAAAGGTTATTGACAAATTTTCTACTATACATTTCTACAAATGTAAAAAAAAATTCCCTTCTAATCGTCTTTTGAAATTTGTCCATAGCTTTTGATTAGAGTCTTGAAATCACAAACGGATTTTTGGAGGTGAAATTTGTCTTGATTTCACATCTTTTATGAGTTCAAAGTTTTTTGGAAAAAGTTAATCTACTATGCCTAAATGAGGTCTGAAATTTTAATTCTAACACAATTCCTACTTTGGAAAAAACTATGAGTGGTGGAGCTCTTACTACATCTAATTTACTTATCCCACATTGTTTGTTCTACCTCTTACCACCCCATGTGTATATAAGGTAAACCAGCCTATGATAGGCAGAATGATTGTTTTGGTATGTTGCCATTAACAAAATAAAATCAGATTTTTTTCTAGCAGAGACAACTCTGAGAAATGAAAGAAGCAGTTAAAATTTTAGTTTTTGGACAAAGTAGGAATTTGTTATGAATTTTTTAAGCGTTTTTCCAAAACAGTCTGTAGACTATCTGAAATCAATAAAATATGTCTTCGTGATGGTCATCTTACTACCTAATGCAGTCTTCAGATTTCCTAACACAACCACAAGAATTTTTAATGTGGCCATCACACAAAGGAATAAAAAAAAACTCTTTATGATGAGTTTACACTCACAATGTGTAAGTGTCCTATGACAATCATTACTAATTCTATCACAATCACCTAATGCACTAATGTGGCCACTAACCAACCTAATTAAATTGTAGAAGCAAAAATCTGAAATGGATTGTAATGGGGGGGTTATGTAGATGTCTTCATTAGACAGTTGGCCTGTCATAGGCTGGTTTACCTTAGTAAGCTACTCTTCTTCCTTAGAAACACAAAATAAATTGGAAGTGCCTTGGAAACAATGTAAGAGAGTGCTTACTAATGCATTGGAAGTGTGTAAGTTTTATATCAAAACCTTTAAATCCTTTTTAATAATACCCACTTGACGCCCCTGCTTGAGGCGTCAGCTGTGGGGCAGAGGAGGATTGGTAAAACCCCACTCTCCAAATCCACACGCCAAGGCAGCACTTGGCGCCCCTCCTTGGCGCGTCAGGCGTGGGGATGCTCTAAGGTGCGTGTGGCGCTTACACCAACACAAGAAAAAAATAAAAAATAAAAACTTCATGGGCTCAAACTTCCAATCCATGTCACTCATCTGCCATGCCATGATCTCTCCTTGTAGTCTGGCAATTGAAGGTCAAAAGCAAACGGAGTTAATTCAATTCTTGGTAAAACCAACAAAAAAATGCTTAGGTTATGTTAGTAACGTAAGGTAGAAGGCTCGAGAATAGTTCGGGCATTAGGAACCGCCCACCTGTAAAATGTACATGATTTGTACATGCTGTTTTTTCATAGCCTTCACTGATGTACAAACAGTGTACATTTCAGGGGTGGACGATTTTGGAGTCCTATGTCAGTTCAACTTCAAAATTTCACAACTAATTTTAAAGAGCTCCAAAAAATATGAAACGACTTAGGTTAGATGCCAAATCCACTTCTCTTTCAAGGAAAATTTACTGAAAAATATTTCAAGAAGCTTTGCCTTCCCAAAATTCAGTTTCAGCTCTTAGGTGGGCGATTTCTGGACTTGTTACCTTAACTATTGTACAACAGCATGCTTCCAGATAAGTAATTTAGAGTTGTTTCCATAATTTTATTGCTTGATTTTTGTTGGGTCTTGTGGAATGTCAAAAGAATGTGTTATAGGAGAAGGCTCGAAAACAGTTCGGGCATTAAGAACCGCCCCTACAGAAGTGACCAAAACAGTGCACATGGGATGTAGAAATAGAAATTACTTTATGTGGTGAGAAACTGCAAACCCATGTGTGCGATTTTAGGCTATTGAACAGGTGACATGGTTCATCATCATGTATGATTTTACTCATAATAAAAACCTGAATTTGGTGAGTTCTGCATAATGACTTTGAAATGTCAAAAAATAGTAAGAAAAATTACAAAAACACATCTGAGGCTGAACCTCCTTCTATTAAAATGCTTCTCAGTCACTCATAACTTTTTGGATTGATGTGAAATTTTAACCACACAAAGTAGACTAGTATGCGCAACTTTTACAAAATTTTAAATTAAAAACGGACATTGTATGAAGAAGAAACAAGCCGCCGAAGTTCATTGTAATCCAAAAATGTCGGGATTTTAAACTTCGAATTGCTCCCAAACATTCAAAACATTTTGGATTGACATGAAAATCTTACTACAACATTTAGACTTCAAGGGAAACATAACCCAACAAATTTTATTGAAAAATAACATTTGATGAAGAAGATACAAGCCCCTGAAGTTTCAGCCACCAAATGCAGTTTTGCGGACTCAAATTGAACCTGTGAGCTTTGATTGGCTTCCAAAAAATCAGTACATCTTGTATTGATTTGAAAATTTTACCACACAAACTAGAAGAGAAAACGCAAATTTTCCAATAATTTTTATTGAATTCGGACATCATATGCAAAAGTTACAGCACTCTTAATTGGATTTGAAACTATGTGAAGAACCCCTGGGGTGTTTAGCAGTTGCAATAAATTTTGATTTACAATCGGGAGTGAATTGAATGGAAACGTACAGTGGATCATATTTGGAATCACTGTATCCATTTAAAGGTATGGTTAGGATCATTCTTAAACTCACTGGCTCCATTCAATGGCATGTTTTGATTGATTACAGTTGCACCTATGAGCATTAATAGGGACCTATGCACCTCTGACTTTGAAAAATCATATCTTATTCATTTCAAGTCAGGAAATTAAAATTAAAAGTTTTACAGTTGTGTTCCTCATTTTTCTTTCTCCCATAAAAATTAAGAAAAACTTTGGGTCCACCTATTTTTGTACAGAGGTCTTTTTTTCCTTAGATGAGCGCTTTCTGAACCTTCTACCTTAGATTCTCTTCTTATATGTATTGTGGATACCGTGTGAATAAAGTATGAACTTTCAAAGTGTTGAAATAGGTGCATGCAAAAGTGACCCTTCACTCTCACAAATATAGGTAAAATATTTTAGGTAAAGAGTATGTAGAGGTGCTTTTAGACAGGGGTTGTAATCAAATTACCTTAATTAATTGTGTAATTATAAGAAAAAATCACTAGAAGAAAATCGTGTTGAAGTCAACATATTCTAGATGACATTTAGTATATTGGCTATAATATGCAAATGTGAAATGGCCACATGTTTTCATGTTACAAAACATACAAACGTGACCTAGAATATGTTGATTTCAACACGGGGTTCTTCTAATTCTAGTTTATTAGGTAGACTACATATACGAGTGTACATGATGGTATAAAAGCATCATTAATGCAATATGCTAAACAACCCAACAAATTAATCCCCAAAATTTTAAGGTCTTTTTTATTTCTTCAAGTTTTTTGTTGTTGTGCACAAACACATCATGCTAAGATTATATCATGCCAACATGTGACAAGTGTGAGTAAACAACAATAATGATGCAACAATTATTCTATGAATGCCTAAGCATTGTCACCATTTTGCATTCAAACACATGAATGAGGTGAAACTCACCTCCAATCAACGCTAACATGACAAGATGATAATACAACTTACATGGAACATTGGTTGCAAGACAATGTACACTTCTTAATGCAACACAAGGATGGCAATGGCTAGAATACTATATTGTGGAAATAGATAGCTTCATCACTCCATTCACAATTGTAAGTTAGTTTGCATATAGAAACAAAAATAAAATCTTTGATTTACCTTCAATTCCCTCTATTGAGTCTATGATTGTCTATCTAAATCAACTAAATTAATTGATCCCCTTTGTAACATTGTAAGCATGCTCTCCCACTAGTAGAAACATAGGTTGTGTAGACTCAAGATACATGCCCCCAAGATCTTTAGCTAGTCAATTTGGTCATGCGGTCTTTTCATAGTCTCTTCTTTAGTTTACATGGCCCATGTTCCTATTAGATCTTCAGTTCCTTCACACCTAAAGGATGGTAAATTCACATTTATCTCTTCTTTTTGCACAAATGAAGAAAGATCAATTTTTTAAATTACAAAATGAACCTCGTTGATCAAGCTCTTTCAATTTGTTTCCAAGTAAGGTAGAAGGCTTATAATCAACTAGGGCTCTAAATGCATCCCCTATCCAAGAATAAGTGACATGTTCCTTGAAATATCTATTATTGTCATTAATGAGGAAGATAGGCTTAAAATGATGGTTTATCAACCTTTTTCCTTAAACTAATCCCAAATGTGATTATCTTAACTTATATAAGTTCCTATTGTAAAAGTTGTACTGAATGGCCACGAAATCTACTTGTTAGGTAGCCTTGCTCTTACTCCCTAAAGGAACAAGTGTCCTTTCAATATACACAAGAAATCTCAAGTAGGTTCCTATGAAGTTAATTTTGGTTGGATGTTCACCAAATTTTGACACAAGGTATAATCATGTATCCCCTTAGTGAAAATCTAATTTCTTCCAATGAGGTGCTCAAATCAAAAGTTATGTTGCCTTGAATTTTTGGAGCAACCCACGCAACTTTGGGCAGCATGTACAAAACTCCTCTAATAATTTTGAAATTTGGTAGGTATGTAAATTACATGATACAAGTTGCAAATGTTAAAAAATAATAATCATGTATAGTATACAAATCTACTAGCCCTATCAAGCAAGGTCAAAAAAAGACTTTTTTTTTTAACTAACTTCAAACGTTATAATCTTTCAATCCACATGGACAGAGTTACTAAATTTTTTTCACACATTCCTATAGAAGTCTAGTATAAATCTGTAAGGTTGAATTTTTTTCAAGATTTTTAATATTTTAATTTTCTTGTTGTCCTAAAAGGAGTTGGTATTTCACCATTTCTACCCAAAATGTGCCTCAATCCTTCAAGAGTTAAAGAGACTTTTTAAGAATTGATTGCCTTTTGGAAAAAGCCAAACTCCTTGAAACCATTTTCAATAAATTTGCGTAGGAAGAAAAATGGAATTGGCATTTAACCCCTAAATGCCCAAGGACTATTTTGAGCTTTTAGGAATTTGTTGAAAATTGAACAAAAAGCCAACATTTTGATAAGTTTTATCAATTTTTTTTTGAATTGTAACCGTAAAAATTCAAACTAGACATGTTAGATATCACATGGAAAAAGAAAACACAACAATATCATTTAAGGATTGAAAGATTATAATATTTGATCATGAGGGTGTTAACACTATGAAAACTGTTCACCTCTCTTTTTGCACGTCAAATCTAAAAAATTGGTCACCAAAAAAATATGAGGTTGAAGGGCCTAATATGCATAATCCCAATCAATTTATGGCTTCTCAAAATCTACTCTACAATTTTTTTAAATGAAATTATAATGTGATTTTTTTTCCAAGATCTAGTGGATTTGAGGCTCATTTCCAAAAGTCCTTGACACTACAAAATGTCAAGATTGCAATGGACAACCTTGCACAAAATCTTGAACAAAAAAATCTCAATTGCTCATTTTCAAAATCATATTTTTGATGCTAAAACTAGACTTCAAATTTTTTTTTGTCAAAAATATATTAACTACTAAAAATAAAAACATAGTTGGATCTTATTTAACATCAAAGTATTGTCGACACTAAAATTTGGTGCCTTAGGCATTTAGGGGTTAACCCCTTAGCGCCTCAATCCTTCTTTGAAATTTTGCACATTTTTTCTTATATCTTCGTACAAGAATATCATTTACTAAAATTTCATGAAATTGGTCATTAACCCCTAAAGGACCGTTTGTTCCCTCAGGGGATAACTTGGGTCAGAATAGGTTCTTGTTGTCTCAATTTGAAGTGAATTTTTTTGATATTTTTTGAAGTTGTGTAGTTTTGTGAGAGCTTTGTGGATACATAACTTTTGTTTAAATCGGATGCTCGATGAAAAAGTTATGGCACAATAAGCAAGAAATGGAGATTCTTGGGCAGCCCCCCCCCCCCCCAAATTACAAAAAGTCAAAATATTTTTTTTTGAATTTTTTTCTAAAATATTATGTTTTATCTATACTTGAAGATTTGATTCCTTCTAATTGGACTAGGGATGAGAAAGTTATGGACAAACTTAGTTTTTCGGGCAATTTAAGCATCTTCTTAAGAAAAACTTTTTGTCCAATTTGAATGCTAATATCTTCCAATCCATACGGTCAAATTTGATGAAAATTTTACTACATGATCTCAGACAAGTTAAGTACAAGATCCTACATTTAAATTCCTCCAAAAATAACTTTTTTTGGTTTCCTTAAGTGAATGTAGCAAAAGTGGTAGTTTTGAGTGATTTTTGACTAAAAAAACCCTCAGGGCTTTAGAGATTAAGGAAGGTTGTCTTTCTGAGATTCAAATGTTACATTGGATTAATGAGAAGATGGTTGGACGAAACAACACCTACAAGCCCTCTATTCATTGTCCAGAAAATAGACGTCAGAGCGCTTAAGGGTTAACCCCAGTCGTTTCATATTTTTTTAAGGACCTCGATGATAATTTTTGAAGCGGAATCACTAAAAAAAATGGCAACCACCTCGTGAAGTGTACACCTGTGGCACATTGAAGAATCGTGGTTGCTTTTCCAACCTCAGTGGCTTTTTGAGCAGACTACCTTACCCATCAGTTATTATTCTCCTATACATACAATTCATATTTCGTACCAGCTGGCACGGCAATTTCTTTTGGTAGGCTTTGGGCTAAATTGAGCCCCATTTGCGAACTGATTGCCAACAACGCCCACTCCAGTAACTTACCAGTAATCCAATGATGTCAGTCCAGACAGTTGAGTTGGGGATGGCAGTACGTTGCTACCACTGTACCACGACCCCCGCCACGAGAGGAACCTTTTTTTTAAAATTTTAACTTGAAAGTGGGAAAGTCCCAAATCTACCATTTTATTCCGCCTTGAGGACAATGAGGAGAACTAGAGAGCCGGGCAGTCGGGCAGAGTAAAAGGCAAGAATGAAACTTTTGGGGGGAAAAAGAATACTAGATTTGCCGGATTCTTCAGCCTAGATCACGCACACCTCCTTTTCAACCCAAAAGGAAAGGACAGAGGCTATATCACGGACATGGTCAACTGAGAATGGACATAATGGTGGGATTAATAGGTGTATTTATTTATTTATTTTTCTTGTGATGGGAGCAATGAAAGATATTCATTGGATACTTTGAGTCCTCTGTGACAATACAAGGTGAAAGGCATGAAAGGCCTTTGGTGTTGTATAGTATATTATGAACTCCGCGGACTCCACGGTATTTGATCAAAAAATCATAAATCAAATATTTTTAAATAAAAAATAAAATTAATGATCATAATTGTACGTAAATAACAATATATCACAAGTCATCTATTAAACCACAATTAAAGAGTTATAAGGCTAAATACGATTTCATATAGAGGGACCCCAAGGGCCTTGTTGAGTGCAAAATGGAATGAATTTATCTACTACACAAAGTGTCGATGAATTGTTACAATGTCTACTATAATTAATAAAGATAATAAAATCCAACCAAATTTTGATTTTCTTCCTTTTTCTTTTATAAATATTCACATGTAGAAACTTTTAGAAACTTTGAACATGTATAATGAAACATCTTACATTTGCCTAGAATTAAATAATTAAATCTTTAATTCTTTTTTATTTCTCCTTCCTCAATGAACAATATCACTTCACCAAAAATCATTAAAAAATAGAACCCAGTCTTAATGTGTACACTCACACATAAAGTCATGTCAAATGTGGTTAGAAGTTGACGTGTGTAAGTCAATGAACGGGGAGTACCGGCATTTAGTTACGACCTAGCCGAATGAATTTGAGAATTTCCGAATGAAATGGAGAAGTCTAGGCCAAGGTTCCGAATGAAAAAAATAAGTTTAGGAAATGGGCCGGTTAGAAAAATTATGTCTAGGTATTTAGCCGTCCACCCTTAGAGTATGTAGGAAAATTACCTATTAGAAATCATTTTTGTAGGCGGGCAACCGACCAATTTTATACTTTATAGGAAATTTTTATTACTATACATATGTAATTTTGTTTGTAACTGTATTAGTGTGTAAGTCAGTAAATGTGTTACTAAAATGATGAATACTGAATTACTGACTACTGAGACAATGAATACTCTGTAATGTCTGTAATTTTGTAAGACAATAAGTCCCTAGACTCCCTAGTCCCTACTCCCTAAGTCCCTTAATCCTTTTTACTGTTGGGTTTAGGAGTTTACCTAATTACTAATTACCGCTGAGAGGTTGAGAATTTACAGCCGTTGATGAGTTCATCGCTGATCGCTCTGGCGCTCCCTCCAGGCTCCACCGCTCCCAGTCTCCTACTGTCCCACAGTCCCAGACTCCCAGCGTGACCGTGACACCGTCCCACGCCGTCACTCCCGAGTCCCGACTATCTCGATTCCTGTCAGCCATTACGCAGGCACGCAGGCACTCACGACGCCGTCACTCCCGAGTCCCGTCCGCCCCAAGCCCCCAATCATCACGCAGTCACGCTGCTCACGCAGACTCACGCTGCTCACGCAGACTCACGCTGCTCACGCAGAGGCACTCGCAAAGTCACAAATTCACGATTCACGAAGACAAGGCGGAGAGCCAGAGATTCATGATTGTCACGAAGCTGAGGTTTTGGGTTTAGGCGCCTCGCATAGTCGCTGATCATCCTCCGATTTCTGGTGGCAAACTTGCAATCGTTCTCACTTCATCCAATTTGCAGCGCGAGGTCGCCATTTCATAAGTCCTGACTTCGTGTGCAGCACTGCAGCAGTTCGTGATTTGTGTGCGAGTTTGTGTCATTGTGTGCGTTTGTGGCTTTGTGTGATTGGCAGTTCGAGTTCCTGTGCGATTGGTAGTTCGAGTTCCCGTGCGATTAGCAGTTCGAGACTTCGACAGTTCGACTTCGTGTGTGGTGCGATACTGCGATTGGCAGTTCAAGACTTGAAGTTTGAATTCCTGTGCGCCACAGCCGCCAGTCCGCTAGTCCGCCACTGCGCCACATTAAGGTTTGGTCATTGCTTTTGTTTGCGGTGGGGAATTGGGGATCATTGCTTTTGTTTGCGGTTGGGATCAATGGATCATTGCTTTTGCTTGCGGTTGGGATCATTGCTTTTGTTTGAGATTGCGCCTTGTGGTAGATTGGCAATTTGAGTTCTGCATTGTGTGCGATTGGCAGTTCAAGTTCGTGGCTGCTGCTCCTGCTGCGAGGTTGCGACTCCTGCGAGGCTGGATGGCTAAACGGCAGAGGTCCTTACGGGACCACTATTTTTTAAAATCAAGGGAAGTTGATGTGTTTGAGATCTTGTCATCAGAGTCTGAGAACTCCACTCCTAGAACAGCTGATTCTACAGTCAGCCGCACTCCTCCTTCAGAGGCAGAAATTGCTCAAGGGCAGTGGAAAGAACAATGGGGGGTTCAATTTGACTGGTTGCATTTCTGTCCAAAGGTTGGGAGGGTTTTCTGTAAAGTGTGCAGGGACAAAGGTGGACGATCTTCGTATGCCAAAGACGGTGCCCGGAACTTAAAGGTCAGCTCTTTCCAGGACCACGCTCGATCTGGAGAGCACAGACGACTGTCTTGGGCGTCACAGAGTGGTGTGAAGGTCATGGAAAAGGCAATTTTGCAAGGGCAGAGGACATGCGATGAGGCAATGGCTTCACTTTTCAGGGCTGCTTATTTTTTGGGGAAGCAATCCTTACCCTAGTCTAAATTCCCTGCTTTGTGCAAATTATTGGTCACCGTGAAAGCTCCAATGACCCTATCTATGTATCAAGATGAGAAATCTTGTGCTGACATTATGATGTGTATTTCAGTTGTAATTCAGAAGCGAGTCATTGCCCGTGTGCGGAATTCAGCGTTCTATGGTATTATGATCGATGAATCAACGGATATTAGCGTTACAGAACACCTTGTTGTGTTTGCCAGCATTGTGGAGGAGGGTCTACCGGTCACTTTGTTTCTTGGCCTCTTGCAGATGGACGGGGGGAAGAAGGATGCACTTGTTGTTTATGAAACTTTAATTTCTAGCATTCGAAAGTGGGGGCTTGACTTGCGGAAATTTGTGGGATTTGGAAGCGATGGTGCCAGCACCATGGTGGGCAATTTGACGGGAGTGGCTGCCCGAATCAAGAAGCAGGTAAATCCTTACTTGCTAGCAATCCATTGCGTTGCTCATCGGACGAATTTGGCAGCTTTGGATGCAGCGAAGTCTCCTGATTGTAAGGTAATCTCTTCCGAAGTTGACTCTCTGCTGAATTCAGTTGCTAGCTTTTTCAACAAGTCTAGCAAGCGCAAGCATGCGCTTACTAGACTTCAAGAAGAGTTCTTTGATGTAAAGAAAACTATGAAGCGTTACCACAAAATTAGGTGGCTAAGTCGATGGCAAGCAATCACAACCTTGTGTGAGTCTTTGGAGTCTGTTTTGGAATTCTTCCGTGCCTTGAAGGGCCAAGATGCAGGTTCAGCCACTGCAATTTTGCAAAAGTTAGGGCAGTTCAAGTACATTTACATCTTGTATTTCCTTGCTGATATCTTGCATTGCTTGGCTATGTTGTCAAAGGTGTTTCAGTGCAAATTTGTGGATGTGACCACTGTAGGTAGCATTGTGCGTTCCGAGATAGCCCAAATTCGTATGCTGTACATTGTTGAAAATACAAATCTGAATGTTGATACATTTAATGAAGATTCAGGTTACCATGTGCTTCCTGAGTATGGCTCTTTAGGGGGTTTGCTCAGGAAGCTTCCATCTGAGATTAGGGGAAATATGTATCACGGTTGCGAAATTCAGCGTTCTAGGCTAGGAACAGACCTAGAAGAAGCCCTGCACTTCCAGCGTTCATTTGCTGAGGCTGTTTGTGTTGGTTTGGAGGCTAGATTTCGTGACAATGATTTGATTTCTTGCTTTAAAATTCTTAATCTTTCTAATATGCCGTCTAAGCAAGTTGGACTGCAGAATTGGGGTGTCATTGAGTTGGACAATTTGCTTCAGCTCTATGGAACTGATAGGTCTCATTCAGGTTTTTCCTTCCCTCCCCTTTTGGATGTGCAGGCTTGTAAGCGAGAGTTTTTGTCCTTCAAATTACAGTGTACAACTGAATGGGGGGACAAAACCTTCTGGGATTTGTGGGGTATGATTACTTGGAATCATGCCCTATAAATGCGATACCCCAATTTGCTTATTCTTGCTGAAATTGCTAGAGTGCAATGCGTTTCTACTGCTACTTGTGAGAGAGCTTTTAGCATTCAGAATTTGATTAAAACTCGTGTGAGGAATAGATTGGGAAGCAAAAACCTGGATGCTTTGCTTAGAGTTGCTTTAGAAGGACCGGAAGAGGAGTATGATGCTATTTTGATGGATGCCATACCCATGTGGAAGCATGAAACAAAGTACAAGTTTCTTTATGCTAACCCGACTGCCTATTTGTCTAACTCAGCCACAGCTGCAGGTCCTACTGCTAGCACTTCAACTTCTATATTTGCCCCTTCATTGTCTTGACATGTTGTGCTTGCTTGTATCCTACTAAATCCAATTTTTTTTTATGTTTTGATGTGCATCATGGTAGCTTGTATCTTATTCAGTTATTCTATCCATTCTTTCAGCACATGTTTTGATTCTTATGAATGGTGGACTGTATGATTTCTCCACATTTTTTTTTTCTCAACATTTTTTTGTTCTTTCTCTACATTTTTTTGTTCTTTCTCTACATTTTCTTCTCTACATTTTTTTGAACATGCTTTGATTCTTGTAAATGTTGAATCATTTGAATGTTGTGTGGGCATGTCTTACTAACCAGCCTCCTAAAAATGTATGGACCCTATTTTGGATCTGTGCATTTTCGGAAGGCTAAATCCCTGGCCCTAAATTGGTAGGGGCAATGCCAGGTTCAAATCCTGCCAGGGATGTTATATACATTCTAAACCATTTTCAAAGCAAAATAAACTTAAAGAGGAGTGAGACACAAAAAAATCCTAAACTGGCTAGATTTACATAGTCAAGGAAATTTGCCTATTGAAATTGGACAATGGCGGCAATGCCACCGGCCAAAATAGAAGTTCTAGGAAATTGACCGGCAAGTTCTGCCACCTCACTGCACACTTCCGGACAGATTTTCAAAAAACCGAGATGGATAAAAACTTGTAGGAAATCTACCGCTTAACCCACAGAACTCCCCGGACATTGGTGTAAGTTGTCCACTTAGATTAGCACACAATAGGACAGATTCCTACTTTCCTAGTAAAGTCCCAGGGAATGTGCAATTAGGGAGTTTGGCGAACTGGCGTGAGTATGCAATCAGTTTAGGCTTGCCAGCCTTTCCTTAACGGCTCCTCCAATTTGAAGGGATAAGTTATCATCCTTTTATTTCTGTCAAAAAGAAAAAGAAAAAGAAAAAAGGATAAGTGCCTGTTTTCTGTTTTGAGTCAGTGAGGGACATTTTGTAGCCGACGTACAGAATAGTAACTTTGAGAGAGAAAGTGCGTGCGGGCAATCCACTGGCTGGCGAAGATTTTGCATGGCACCCAGATTGTCAATAGTAAGAAAAATGAATAAAAATAAAATAGAATTCCTACTGTAGTTGTCAGTTTTTTATTTTATTTTTTAAAACACATGGACAATTTCCATTGCAAAGGGGAAACAGGTAGTTGTCAGTTTTTTGGTACGTCATAGTCATAGTCATAGTGAGAGAAAGGGGGAACTGAAGGTTCCGAATTTCGGCACAGAAAGGGAGTTAAAAAGCTTACTTCATTTGGGTCGAAGAGAAAAAATTAATTAAATTTTTCAAAAAAGACGAATCCTAAGGTCGGTGACGATCAAATGATCTCACTTTATTTCCCTGTAAATAGTGTGAGGGCAGTAGGGCAAGTCTGAGTTGTTTCAAAAATAGAGAAGCTCCAGCACCTTTTCCCCCACGAATCAAGCTACTGCAGAATTTGGATGGAGATTTGGACGAATTGAAGCCAGGACCGACGGTTTTATTTCATTTTTATTCCATTTTTATTTGCCATATTGAGTTACTGTACAAGCCAGTACTTTCTAGCTTTCTGCAACACTGAACAGAAACCACTGCTATTTTGCACCTACCACGGTTAAGTGAAGTTGCCTCACCGGCCAACCCTGGTTAAGGGAATTGCTGTTGGCAGCTTCCCTATCCTCCAGCAAAACATGTTCCCAATTCTGTACTTTTTTTTTTTTTTTTTTGAACATGGACAATTTCCATTAATCACGGAAACAGAACAATGAACCAGCAGGCACAGCCCACGGCGAAATTTTTTTCCTTTTCTACAACTTTCACACACAAGAGCCCTTCACTATAACTATTTTCGAGTGTGTGTCTATATTTTTTTTTTAAAACGATCAGAACCAAACTGTGCAGCAACCACCAAATAGAAACTCAAAGCCAGAGCCCGAGCAGAAAGGGAGACAGTACGCCTCTCAGTCAAAAGATCCAAGCTTTGGCCGATCGAATTTCCAGGTGATGACTTGCTGCCGTCTGATCCCGAAGAAGCTAGTTTGTAGCCACACATTGTCGAACCTTCGGAGGAAAGTATCGACCTTGTCCGGATAGAGTTTGCAGAGGTTCGTAACCTTAAGCCAGGCAGATCTGGCATGGTCAAGAAGGGCCTCCCACAAGGTCTGTTCAAGTTTTTGGGCCAGCCACGGTGAATTGTTGAAGCAGCATGAGTTGCGATCCAGCCAAGAAACCCACAGAACCGATCTTCTAAATAGTGACCACATTGTGGACCCCTTCCTCAAGCGCCTGGGTAACTTGGATCCAAGCACACACTGTTGCCAGGTAAGCGAGTGCCACTTGCCATTGCCCGTCGGAATCTCAAGCGCCCTGTAAAGAACTATCAAAGCAAAATCCCACGCATGTCTTGTTTTCTCGCAATTATGGAACCGATGAAGAATCGTCTCATCTATTCCCATTTGGCAACTGTTGCACGTAGTGGAAATGTTGGGAGCTGCTACCTTCCGCCAGCAGTGAACGGCAACAGCGCAATGGAGCACCGACCAAATGAAACTAGCATCATTTTGAGGGCGATTCTTGTTCCAAACCTCGTTCCAATTGGGACGATATCCGGTCATCAGGTCTCCATGCCACTTCTTTGAGATTGGCTTCGAAAGAGCTTGACGAGAAGATATGAATTTGCGTCCCATCTTAGTAGTGTAAGAGTGAAGGGGGTCTGACTCGCCCCAAATCCATCTGCCAGGATCGAATAGGAGGTCTGTTACCACACCGATGTACATGGGTGGGCCGGTTTTTGGATGAATCACCCTGACCCTCCGGATCCAACCATTAGCGAGCAGCTCCTCTGACGGCTCCGGGAACCGATATACCCTCAGTGATGATGAAACAACACCAATAGTGTAACACGTAAGACCTGGAGGGATTTCAACCAGTTGTTGATTGTCTCTTACACGGGGTCTGAAGTGAGGATTGGATGCGCATACCAGGGATGGGATGGTGTCCTCTTTGTTGATGAAGATGCCCAAGTATTCTTGGGGCCATGTGACTTCGCGATTGTCCGTCATAAGGGAAATCCACTCCTATGGAATCGAGTTTATCAACCGGTGATAAGCTTGGGCTTCATTGAGCAGTAGCCCAAAAGTCTCCCTTGCTTTGTCCCATTGCATGAACGTACGGGATTCATCTTCCCAGATGTGTGAGATTTGATTGAGGCCATTTTTCATAAGTAAAGCCACCCTGTCTGTAGAAAAGCCGTGGGATCCTCCGATGAAGTGTGTGGTCCACCACAGCGGAGTGGTAAGAACTTCGTCACGATTGATTGGGGGAGAAGCTGAAACATGACGAACAAGCATCCTCCAGGATCGAATGATTCGATCCCATGCACAAGATCTGCGAGTAGCTCTGAACTTGTGGAGTAAAATCCAGTGTGGTTTGGCGGGCCATGTTCCCCGAGCTTGTGGCCTGACTTGGAGAATCCTGAACCTTAGTAAAAGCTGCAGATTCGAGGATCCGGGGGTCATTGCTTTTAAGATCCACTTGGCCGCTAGTGCATGGAGAGCTTCTTCAGGATCGATAAGGTTGAGTCCTCCCGCCAATAGTGACACACAACAATCATTCCAGCTTACTCTCGCCCTGCTTCGGTGAGTGGATCCTGACCACAAAAAGTCCCGGAGAGGTGCTCTAATCTTCCTGATGCTCCCAAGTGATCCTCCCCAAATACAAATGAAATACCACAGAGTACTAAGTAAAACTGAGTTGACAATCACCACACGACCGGCCAGTGATAGGTGGATACTTGTCCAGTAATCTAATTTCTTGCGTATTTTGGATTCGAGAAACTCATCGATGTCTGGTGTTTGTAGGTCAATACCAAACGGGGTCCCAAGTAGCTTTGATAGTTGTCGCTCAACAGCCCAGGGACACTCAATTTGAGCTAACCAAGGTGGGGCTGGGTCGGAGAAAAGCCAGTAAGCCAGGCTTTTCTGCCAATTGATGCGGAGGCCGGAGGCAAGACCAAATCTTTCAATCAAAGCAGATAATTGGTGGAAAATTTGTTCATCCCCGGGGATCATGAAATTCACGTCGTCCGCATATTGGCTTATGAGTTGCTCCCCAGTTTGCTCTGGGAGTGATATGCCTGAAATGTTCCCAACTTTCATCTGGTGCTTTGCTGCTATGTTCAAGGCCTCTCCTACAAACAAGAATAAGTACGGTGCAAGGGGGCAGCCCTGTCGCACGCCTCTTTTGACCTGAAACGCATTAGTGTCTACGCCATTTATGCACACGTTTGCTTCCGCGTTGGTGAAGAGGATCTTGGCCAGGTGGATGAAGCTTGCTGGAATACCCATGTTCTCCATAACTTGGAAGAGGAAAGGTAAATGAACAGTATCATAGGCTTTCTTAAAATCTAATTTCAACAGAATCATGGCCTGTCTAGATTCTTTTGCCCATGCTATCGTTTCATGAAGCAACAATGTATTGTCTAGTATATACCTTGAGGGGATAAAGGGTGTCTGGTCCGGGCTGATGATTTCTGAGAGAAGTGGCTGCAAGCGTCTTTGTAACGCTTTAGCAAGGATTTTGTACCCAACATTCAGTAGGGAGATTGGTCTCCAATTGCTAAGATCGTCGCGGGTTCCACCCTTATGCAAAAGCGCAATGGTCCCTTTGTTCATGCCCTGGGGAAGGGATCCTTGTACAATGGCCTGATGAATCATCTCGGTAAAGGCGGCCCCAATCAGTGCCCAATATTTCCCGTAAAACTCGGTTGTAAATCCGTCCGGGCCCGGGCTCTTGTGGGAAGCCATCTCGTCTAAGGCTTGCTTCAACTCGTCCTCTGAGATAAGTTGCGAGAGCATCTCCTTTGCTGACAAGGGGAGAGAATCCGGGATCAAGCCTAGGAATTCTTTCATGGCTGAAGTTCTTTCTTGAGATTCAGGTTCGGCAGTGTACAGTGAGCTATAAAAGTCAGAGCAGGCTTTACTAAGGCCATCATGATCTTCAATAAAGTTGCCGTTTTCACCTCGTAACCGGGTGATAGCTGACGAGGAAGGTTTTTCCCGTACCGCCTTAAAGAACTCCGCAGTAACCATATCTCCTCGAAGTTTCCACCTGATACGGGCACGAATTTAGAGACCATTCACCCGGCGAGTTTCTACTTCTTGGAGTTTGTGTCGAGTTGAGCCTTGTCGGCTCTGTAAGTCAGGATTCTCAGGGTCGGCTTGAAGGTTAATTGTGGCTGATGAGTGTTGGTCCCTGGCCTCAGTTTCTTCCCCCCGGAGTTCCTGAGCTTTCCGACGGCAAAAAGAGCGATATACCTTTGATACAACCTTTAATTTAACAAAAAAAGGAGTAGAAGGAGAGGAAGCGTGCCATGCCTGTTCAATTGTCGGCCTTGCCGCGTCTAGCCAATAGTTGCTCATTTTCCAGCGACTCTTTCGAGGTGGAGTTGTGGCGAATTCAATTGATGCCGTGATTGGAGAATGATCTGACCACGCATTATCACTCTTGATTGTATAACTGAGCAACTTGCATTGATTCTGGCCAGGACCATTCTTGAACAGGTAAATTCTATCCAATCGTGCCATAATTCGTTGCCCGTTTTCACGGTAATTGTCCCAGGAGAAGGGTAGGCTGCCTGTGGACCGTGGATTGTCTTCCACATGGAGATGTCTTTTGAGATTCGTGAAGAGGGAACGTTCCAATGTTGGAACTAAATGCCCGCAGGGATTTGTCTTGTTCTGGCGAGCCTCCACCATGTTGAAGTCTCCAGCTAAGATCCATCTAGAGCTAGATGGGAGGTCCCTGATTAACGTTTCCCATAATTGGCAGCGTGACGGTGAGTCATTAGGAGCGTAGATGTTGACGATGCCCACGTCCCCACCCGGAACTCCTTGGAAGATGACCCATTGAGCCCTGTTTTCCATGATCGTGCCGAAATTAGTGACCAAGCTGGCTAACCTGGGAGAGACCATTGTGAGGATTCCCCCCCGACCAGCTCCAGGACCTTGAGCGTCGTTGTTGTAGCCAATGCTTGTTGGTGCTGACCATGCTCTTGCCTGTTTCTATAAGTTCTTTCCAAGGGTGTTTGACTCCAGATTCCTAAGTTTGTGTTCATGTATGAGCACGATGTCTAATTGAGGGAGAGTTTGAAGGTAGTTGCGAAGCATGGGTATAGAGACTTTGTCATTGAGTCCCCGGACATTGAATGATAAGATTTGTAAAATCATTGACGGGGAATGGGTTGTGAGGGCCTTGTAGCGGAAGCCTCAACGCTAAGCTTGAGAGGAGCTGTCCTATACCCCCAGGAATCGAATCCCTTCGGAGTATTGGTAATGGGTGGAGAGGAGGTTGGTGAGACAAGAGCTCAGGCTTTGGCTTTAGCATTTCTAACAGATGAGGTTAACTCTGCAACAGGTGGGGACGAGTTTGTTGCGGTCACCTGTAGGTTTGCAGTTATGGTTGGAGCTAGTCCTTGGGAAGGGCGAATCCTCTCCACAGTGAGAAGTCTGCGTGCTTGGTAAGCTCGGGCATTGTCCCGTTCTTCCGCTCGATTTCTTGACTGGGGCGGTATGTTGTGAGAGTTGGAGCGGAGAAAGTTTTGTGAGGCTTCTTGGTTGGTATTCGGGGCAAATTGTATTGCTCTGGGCTGTAGGGGAGTGGCTAATTTGTTCTTAGGGCTCCATGATTCCGATCGAATGGGGGAGAAGTGTAGACTCTGCGCATCTTCAAATGCGTCCTCCTCCTACTGTGTGGGAGCTACTTCGTCTGCGAGAGGGCGGACCTGCAATGTAAATCGC
This sequence comes from Antitrichia curtipendula, assembly GCA_951230915.1. NCBI lineage: Eukaryota > Viridiplantae > Streptophyta > Bryopsida > Hypnales > Leucodontaceae > Antitrichia > Antitrichia curtipendula. The sequence continues at coordinate 32,663,256 of OX579638.1, read as the reverse complement.
ACATTGGAGGGATTGTTCGAGAACTCCTCTTCTAGGCATCCTTCCTGATCATCAAAGAAAGCAAATTTGTTGTTACTAGGCTCTTGTATGCCCAGCAGTTCTAACGTGATGTGGGCCGGCTCCATTGGAATCAGTTTAATGGTCTGCTCGGCTTGTTGAGTCGGACCTGTGTTGGTCACCCTTCGGGCTTGTTCAGGTAGCTGGATTGCTGGTAATAAGCGCTGTGAATTCGTGCTGACAGTCTGTGTGCAGGTAAGTGTGGTATCCATGGCAGCAAGCTAACCTAAGTGTTGGGCCTCATGTTCCTCAGCTAGGTGGGACATGTAGTGTTCAATCTCCGCCTCCAACTCCATGTCAATGTCCCTGTCCGGTTGTGGGGAATCTGTTACATCCGAGAAGTGTACCGGGTTATCTGAAGGAAGGAGAGTGGGAGCTACGGGGAGTGGGGGGGGAAGGAGGAGAGGAAATTTGAGGTAAACTCACAGCTCTAAGTTGGCCTGGGAGAGGGTTGGCTGTATGTTGGAGGTGTGGTGCGAGGAGGGAAGGTTGAGATAACTATTGAGGGAAACCGTTAGGGCCTGGTGTTGTTGTGCTATCTGAGGGGAGTTGGAGAATCAGAGGAGCGCTAGAGGACGATGGATGCGCTTCAATTTCTTCAATCTCCATTGCTGACGGTCCCATCTCGTCAGGGATCTCCTTGCCGAGCTTGGGTGAGTTTGTTCGCCGCTGCCTTGGGCGGGGCGTTTTCACGCGGAGCTTGCTTGAACGCTGTTCCACCAGTGTAAATCCCTCTTTGTCTTGATTGCTTGGTTGGGGAGATGGGGTTCTAAATTTGTCAGTGCTGCCGTGGCGAGGGATCCACTGTTGAATCACGTCCCGGCGGAGGTTCGACTGTCTCTGGCTGGTGTGTCTTGAAGAAGCCAGATACGACGAGCCAATAGGGGCTCTCAAAATACCCCGTTTGGGGCATTCACTCGCATTGTGGATAATTCCTGGGCAGTGACTGCAGGAAGCGTCGTGGACCTCGTACTCCACTGTTATCTTAGAGTAGTGACCTGACACATTTGCCACAGACAACTTCAAGGCATACCCGTGAGCTGGGTCAATCGCAACACAAAACCTGGGATCACCTTTGGTTTGCGAGCTACAGTCTTCTTCGAGAACGGTCCCAACTACGCCTGCTAAGTTCTTGGCTTCATGTTGAACAAACTCTAATGGTAAGTTCTTAAGATTAATCCAGCAGGGGATAGCTATACCAGCAGGTTGGCAGGGATTGAACGCGGGCAACCAGCGTTGGAAGAGAACCGTACCAGCTTTAAGCCTGCATGGGGTCAGGAACAGTACTTGGCGCACGAGCTCGAACGTGTCAAGTTTAAGATAATAAAAACCTCCTCCTACGTTTCTATGCAGAGCAACTCTAGCTCTGATCCTATCTTCAATCTCACGAATCCAGGACTCAGAACGTACCGAAGGGTCGAGTTCAACTACGAACCTTGCAATCACCACGTGTTGTCTCAGAAAGGCCGCTTCCTTCCGAATCGCCACCATGTCTAGCTCCTTGGCTGGAATGCTGATACATTCCCAAATGATTAACCCGTTAGGGTTACGTGAGGTGCCGTTGGGAAGAGGAGCGTTGCGGTCCTCCCTTTGAGGCTCCGACTGTCCTGTCAGATTAGGTCGGGAGAGTTCCGCCGCTTCAACTCTGCTCCATCTTTCGGCTGGACTGGTCTGCTGCAATGTGGGCGCAGCTCTTCCAGAGGAACTGGTCTGCTGCGATGTGGGCGCAGCTCTGAGGTCTGGGCGTTCGCGGCCGAGGGCAGCCGCATATGATTTAGTTGCCATACTAACTAGGTTTAGACGGAAGCTCGTGAAACTAAGTTTGGATCCTCAAAACTAATCATTTTGAGTATCAATCGCACGCAGATCACGTGAACGCAAACACTAGATGATTCAACAGAGTAATGTATAACGCGATAGTGTTTTCTCAGTGAGAATACAACTCGGAGATGAGGTGCGGCCACGCCGCTTCTCTCCAGCTCTCACCATCGCTCCGTCTCATAAAACTCCAATTAGAGAGGCCAATTCTGTACTTTGAATGATAACAATTGCTCCCCTCATTGATCATATTGACATAGTCAGTCACTCTTCGCTATTTTAGTGGATTGTAGTGTCACAACGTCACACAGATTGAATTACTATTAGAATTCAAGTTTTCTTATCAACCCTGAAATGACAAGATCTATCGATTGTCAAGGTGCTTTGCCAAAAATGATTCGATTTTTGAACCAATAGGTGTGATTTTCATTTATACAATAATCTTGAAAGTCATACATCAGTCAAGTTTGGGCCTTTGCAACGTTTTTGCACCATGTGATTATATGTGTTGCCTTATTGGCTACTATGTATCAAAAGATTACATTTGAAAATCATATAGGAAGACTTCTAAATAGTGGTACAATTTTTAGTTTTTTTACCTTAGACACATTAGCTTTTGTCAATGCAAAGCTTTGGAGATTCCAAAGCGGATTACATTATATAGGGATGAGGAGTGAATTTTTTCCCCCTCTCCACGACTTGTGATATAGATGGAAAATCCACTATCCCTATTTTGGGTCACTACCTTAATATGTTGTAGTTTTTCCTATTTAATTTGAAGTTTTCAATTCAAAATATGAATTCAAACTTTTCAAATTTGATCACTCTTGTTCTTGCACTTTTCACAAACTCTTAAGACTACTTTAACCCCTAAAGTCCCGAGGTCTTTTCTCCATCAAAATATACTCAAAACTGCCACTTCTATTGCAAAGAGCAAAAAAATATAAAATTTTTTTTTTTTTGCATAACTAACCGTAGGATCTTATACTAGACTAGTATGAGAATATATGCAAGAAATTTCAGAATCTTTGACCAAATAGATTGCAAGATATTTGCATCCAAAGTGAAGAAAACAAGTTTTTTTGCACCTTGCTTGACTAGATTTTGGGGCTTTGAACCTATTTAACTTAAATTCCTTGTATTGCTGATTTTGATTTTCTAAGTTTATATGTTAAATACTTCAGTTGAGAATCTAGGAAAAAAATTTCAAGAAAAAAACACTAAATTTTCACTCATTAAAAAATTGCTAAGTAGAAGTAGGTTCAAGATTGAAGAAATAACTAAATCGTTAATAGCTTTAAGACAAAATTGAAATACCATAATCCCAACGGTGAGATTGTTCTAGCAAGCAAATTCAACCTTGTCTAACAATTTTTTTCTGAAAATTGTAAAAAATGCATTCAAAAATGAATCCTAAAAGTTATTTTTTCAAGAAGATGCTTAGATTGCCCAAAAAACTAAGATTGTCCATAACTTTTTCATTATTAGTCCAAATAGAATGAATCAAAGCTTTAAATGTACACAAAAGACATACATTTTGGAAAAAATATTTAAAAAATTTATTTTGACTTTTTGTGATTTTTTTGTATTACCCGTCGAACTCTATTTTTGGCATAACTTTTTCTCCCGGGCACCATTTGAAATAAAAATTATATATCCACAAAGCTCTCGCAGAACCGCACAACCTCAAAAAATCCCAAAAAAATTCTCTACAAATTGAGGTCACAGGAACCTACCCGGACCCAAATTGTCTCCTGAGGGGACAAATAGGCCTTTAGGGGTTAAGAGCACAACCACATGAAAGCTTGTCCTTGTTATTTTTGATGTAGCTTCCCATCTTGACCTGTTTATACAATCATGGGAAAAAATTGAAGTGTCATCCAACAAGAAAAACTAAAAAACAAAAATTCTCTCAAGACTCTCTAAATTTTGGGAGCTTTTCAAGAAAAAAAGCTAGAAAAACTAGAAACAAATACTATTGACTTCCTACTTCAATTTTTAAATATAAAATAAAAGAAGGAACCCATCAAGTTGAAAGACCTTGCGACTCAATCTTGAAAATTCCACATTTTTTAGAAACCTCGTCATCTCCATGAAAAGTTGGAAACTAAAATATTAGTGAACATGTGCATCACCATGTCCCTTCCCAAATTGCGTGTTTGGAGGTGCATGGAAACGCACTCTCAAGCTGCAAAGTCAAGGTACTATTCACTATTGACTTTTGCATGCCCTAATCCAACAAACTTTGGACAAGCACCAAGACACATAGCAAGCTTCAAAGAGATTTTTTCTGTGATTCCCCTTTCGACTGCCCATGCCCACAACTGTATAAGCAACTGAAATGTCGTTTTATTGAGGGTTAATAAGGGCCAATCCCAGTCCTCCAGACGTCGAGCGCCCGAGTTTTTTTTTTTATATGGGTGTACCCGAAGTGGCAATCGAATCCCTACTTTCCCAGCAAAGGCCCCCACTTTGGTGCACCCCTCGTTAATAAAGGCCCGCGGTACGAATGATAAGTTCCCGGTTCCACCACACAAGACACATCAGTGGGCAGATGAAGGAAGCCCTCATTAAAGGGAGGAAGCCCGGAATAGCCAAGCGTCTCCGTCCCTCTTCCTGCATTGTAGTGTCTGTCCGTCTGTCGCTCTGTCGGACCGGCGCGGCTGTTCCCACTTGCACGGCTTGTCATTACAACTGCCTGGCTTCGTTCACAAGCATGCGCACAAAGCCCTAGCCCAGCCCAGCCCAACCCAAGTACCCAACCCCAGCCCGCCCGGTCCCCCCCTTTCAATTTCCCCGGCTCATCATTAGCCCCGCCAGTCGAAGTGGAGTCTGCGTGTGTTTCTCGCGCCTTGTTGACTTGCCTGCAACGATTCGTTGCGGGTCAACTCGTGTTTCATGAAACCAGCCACTTGCTCCAGTTTGTTGTCCACAGTGCTCGGGCGGGGGGGAGGTTCCGTGAGCTCCGTGGGGTACTATAAAGCTGGCGCCGTTGCAGGTTTTCGTCTTGACGGTGCTGGGCGTTGTGAGTTGCTTGCAAGCAAGCGAGATTGCTTGCTCATGATTGCTGCGCGTGGCGTCTGTTAAGGTCAAACCGTTTGAGTCTGTGCTAGCTTGCTAGAGCTGTCAAGAGTGGTTTGATATCGATCAGGGGCTTATCCTAGTAAACTACTTTGGAATGTACAGAATGCAGTTCGATTGACAGAGACTGAAGGACAGTCATATTGATGTCTTGGGCTCATACATATCAGACTTCGGCAATGTGTTTCTGATATCTGCACGTTTTACCGAGATTAGTGGAGATTGATGTGTTGGTGGACTGAGGGCGAAGGCGGAGAGTGAGAGTATAACTACTGCAGTAGTAGTAGCTAGTAGAAGCACGATGTGCTTGCATTTCGCAGAAGAGGAAACGAAGAGAATGCGAATTCATCCGTATGATTTTCACCACTCCGAACGCTTGATGTCCAGCGTCTACAAAACCAGTAGTTACTTGTCTGATCATTCTCCTGCTGGCGTAACCTCGTCGTCGACTTCGGCAGACACGGACGGTGAGGGAACGTGGAATTCGGGCTGCGATGAGGGCATGCCTGTAGCGATTCCAGTTCCGTTCCAGACGGTTATGGCTCCAGAAGAAGGGAAGGTGTGGTGGACCATGGGTTGCGATCCAGCGTACCAGTCAGAGACCGAAGAGCAAGGCTGCAGTAATGACGAGATGACGAAGGAGTCGACGAGCGAGGAGATGGAACCTCATTTCATGAAGTCGTCGCTTGGAAGTAGCGCAGCCAAGTTGTGCCCTCGTGGTCACTGGCGTCCCGCCGAAGACGAGAAGCTGCGGGAGCTCGTATCCCATTACGGACCCCAGAATTGGAATCTCATTGCGGAGAAGCTCCACGGCCGATCAGGTAGTGCGACTGTTACGGGATTCTGAACAGCAGCTGATCATGCTGTCAAGCAAGTGTGTTTATGAATTTGAGAATTGTGGGGTGCTTTGTGTGCGTGTCTGACGATCTTGACGATGGGTGATGTTTCAGGCAAGAGCTGCAGATTGCGCTGGTTCAACCAGCTCGACCCGCGCATCAACCGGTGCCCGTTCACGGAGGACGAAGAGGACCGTCTGCTGGCCGCGCATCGCTTCCACGGCAACAAGTGGGCCATGATCGCGCGCCTCTTCCCGGGCCGCACCGACAACGCCGTCAAGAACCACTGGCACGTGGTCATGGCGCGGAAGTACCGCGAGCGCTCGCGCTCCAGCACCGGACGTCGCAGGGCGTCGCAAACCCCGCGTCCCCGCGCCACCTCGAGAATCGAAAACCATTGTGAGGATACTCCCAGCTTCCGGTTCGCACAGCCCGCGCCGTCCCCGAACTTTGACATCGTCACAGATTCTCCTCAGGTGCGGCAAAACCACTGGGCCCCCTCCCTCATCAATCCCTTTGCTGGTACTGTGAACGACGCCAGGAGCTTCTTTGCTTCCAGCTGCAGAGCTGAGCTTCTGTTGCAGCAGCAACGGCAATTTGAGGGTTTGCCAGCCTTTGTAGAGGAGCGTAGTGAGAAACCCGAGCAGAGAGTTTCGTACTGTGGTGAACAAAGTCACCACCAAACACTTCAACCGGGACTTCAACAGTCAGAAGATACTGCGACCGCTACTCCTTTCATTGATTTTCTCGGAGTTGGTGTAGTTTGAGATGACTCAAACTGCGCTGAGCGTACTTGCTTACAGAAGGGAAGTTGAACCCTATTTCCTTGTTTATTCAATTTCAGACCGAGAATTTACGTACCCTTGCTGAGCATTTCAATAGTTGGAGGGACACTGGATGCTGGCTGCGAAGTTCGGGTAGTAGGAGAGAAAGGCTGTGTCCCCGCTTCACATGGCGAGGGGGACGCATTTAATTTCAATGCGTGCAACTTGGGAACCAGTGAGGAGCTCATCTTCAGCAAGGCTTCATGTAAATTCCTTCTTTTTCGGCAGGTTTCGGCTTTCGGTTTCCGTCCTCCAATTTTGATCCCGGGGGGACTATAAAAGGTTATGTACTCCGGGTGTGTTTATATTTCACTGTACCTTTGCGGGCTCGGGCATTTTTCTGCGACATGGCGAAAGATGGCGTGGTTGAAGATTGGTTCCTTTGAGCACTGCATCACTGATTGTCCAATAGCTTTGTAAACATATGTACTTCTCTGTACATTGGTAGATTGTAGCGAAACTTGATTATGAGGCTAATAACTACTGTTCGGCATATTTTAGAATGCACGTAGACAGACAGGCAGATCAATTGGTAATGTACGATTGCGCAAGATCTTGACGAAGCGAAGCTTCAATGGGTTGGATTAACGAGAGTCATCAATTCAATGATATCAGTTGGGCCGAGAAAATCGCTCAGCCCTGTCTTTTGAGATACCAATTGCAATAACAAAAGCACACGTGTTTCTTACAGTACTTGCGAAGATCAGGAGCTGCTTTGCTCATTGTTGTGTGTCCGCCATACTTCTGATTTACGCTGCACTCATGTTGAATTATTTTTATGCAGCTTGTAAGTTAATGCATTGAGCTTGCTTGTTGGTGCCCTGTTCATTTTGTGTAGGGGATGTCAAAGCTTGTGATTTGTACTGCGAGATTTCACTTTCAGGTTTCTTTTCCGATTTAGCCTCACGCAATTATGAGCCCACAATCTTTGACTCAGAGTTTTCCAAGGGCCTCCTTACATGTATGGGTGGGTGGGAGGAGTCGAGAGGGTCGAAATATAGAAATCACTTTTGTGCTCTTTCTACAGTGTATTATACACTGATATTGGTGGAACTCTCTCTCCTACTTCCACGCTTGCTTACCGATCATCGGTGGCACTGTTCTTGTCTTTTAGTTGCTTTCTTTCCCCAGCAGGCTCACATGCAAGCTGGCCCTTGGAACAGAATCGCCTCCATTTTTCGGAATCAAAAGCTGCACTCCGTCCGTCTGACACACTTCTTGGTGAAACTTACTACTGTTAGTTTGGTAACAAGAAAATGTGCTGTACTGCAATCAAGCACTCACGTCGTGTAGGTGGCGTAAGTTTCACTTTTGCAGCTTCTCCAATCCCCACTCGCTGCGTACAAAGTGGGTGCGGCCATTGCGGCTAGACTGATCACTCTGTCTTTTTGTGCACTTTTTACCTTGCCCCTCCGAGGTGGTTGGAAAATTCGGAATTCTTTTCACATAAGGGAAAAAATGTAAGAGAAAGCTGCAGCACTAAAATTATATTTCCCAAACAAAGTACGAATTTCTTTAAATTTTTCGAAGTGTGTTGCAGATCAAATGAGTCTCTAGATCTTCCAAAACCAACCAAAAGTGCATGTGAATCGAAATGATCATGTTCCTTACAAATAATGTACAGTGGGACACCTCCACCCAAGGGCCTTCCACTTTGTGAGGGCAAGGTGAGGGGCAATGCCCTCCGATAATGAAGCGCCGAGAATGGAAGCATTCCATTGCGTTCAGTTGTCGGTAATTAACGCGGCTGCCCGCGGAGGGTGTCCGTTAAAATATAGTGCCAGACACTATCTTATTACTCTTATTTTAGAGTGCTAGACCCTGTAAGAAGTGTCGTCCCTAGAAATTGGGAACCCTAAAGTATTCAGAAAACGAGCCAACCGCCCAGTGCTTGTGTATGGCATATGAATTTTGAGGAGAAAGCCAAGAAGAGAATCATCTGCCGAAAATTGCTGTTCGAATGTCGCTCTCTATGCATGAGCTCTCTGCCTAGCTCTATTGAACAGCAAAAGGCCCATCGTGGTTTTACTCCCAAGAAAACTCTCCATGTCTGCATTTTAAGTTTAACTGGTCATTCTCTGTCTGTCAGTCACCATGGGAGGTGATAAGGCGGGTAGAAGGAAGCAATCAATCACAACTCTCTGCCCAGGCTAGGCCATCCTTTTCCTTTTCTTCAAGTCAGAGAAAGCTGCAGGCAGGTCTGGGAAAAGGTGAAGAAGAAGAGTGGTCCTGACTCAATCCATGACCAGTGCCGACGTGCTGTGAACTTGGAACTTGCCACTGAAATAAGTTAGGTTAACCAGGTCAGAATTGAGGGAAGGGTCAAAGCTAGGCCGCAGTTGCAGACTCCTACGTCACCCTCCACTTATCCAACAATCATGATAGATGGTAAGTTTGGAGGTCACTCGTTTGCGAGTATGCACAGACGACTGTACGAGTGCACGGTTGCACGGCTGCATGCACAGCTGCACACTTTCAACAAAATGCGGATGTCCATGATAAGTGAAGTACTGTAATGTCGATCGGACTTCTCTCCATTGTTTCTGTGGCAATTATTAGTTTAGAGCAGGAGACTGTGGCCTTGTGCTCTAGTAAGAATTCGCAAAGGATTGGATACAGGGTAAGCTTACGTGTTGGTAAGTTATTCAATCTGCTCAAATCAACAACCCAAGTGCCTTTCCAAGCAGGCAGGGTAGATTATAACACTATTGTAGTGTTGTTAATTAACTTACACAACAGTCAACAAGTCAGGGTTCCCTTTTTTTCGTTGGGTCAGGCACTCAAGGCTTCAAGCATTGGGACTCGTAACACTCGTTCCTGTGATTGTTCCGAGTCAGTTAGTCAGTCAGTCATTGCAGTAAAGACCATACTGTTAGAAGGCTCGAATCCAGAAGCACATCTTTCTATCTGACAGCGCAAGTCCTAATTCCACCACAGTCTGTGACATTAATTAGACATGTCTACTCATATCTACTCCTATAGCTAAGACACAGAGTCATCATTTCATCCATCACGAGGACTCAGATCAATGTCTGGTCACATTTTCATCCATCACGAGGACTCAGATCAATGTCTGGTCACATTTTCATCCATTCTTTTCCATCCACCTTGTTTGTTTCCGAGTCCAAAGAAGGTGCCACGCTTGACTGATGTTGCCCCATTTTGCAAACTGATTGTGGGTGTCCTTGTTGGATATAATTTCACGTTTTGCTGAAGAGCCAAGCTTATCATTGCTTTTAGGTATGATAGGGGGGGGCGTTCGACTAGCTGCCAAAGGCAGCTGCTGTTGTGGGTCTCTCTTAGGCTCGTGTGATGGCATGGTACAACGACTGGGGCCACCATGGGCGCTGTATAAGTGCGTCATACAGTATAAGCAACACCTAGAAATCAGTGGAAAAAATCAGTGTTGGGGGATGGGGTGGGTTCAAAGTGTGGGGAGGCCTTTTGGCTGCATTAGAGGAGCTTGTGCTGTCCTCGGTCATGGGCTTCCAACTGAAGAGGACTGAGGGCAACCTTTGGCAACCTTGGCAGCACACCCACTTTTGAGATGATTTGTGGGAAAAAAACAGTGGATAGAGGCGGTTGTATACTTCAATCAGTCGTTGCAGCCGCCCCCACAGCTTGTGAAATTATACAGTCATGTGCTTCATATTGGTTCCCAAGTTCTTGTGGAACCAATATGAATACTCCCCCAAGCCGTCACTTTGGGTAATGTGCCTAGCTGCAATTATTAGACTGGTCAAATTTTCATAATTTGTTGTTGGCAAGTGAAAGCAAGATCCAACGCACCAAAGAATGTGACATTTGGATACCATATGCAAAAGTTGTTAAAGAACAAAGTTTCTTGGTTCTAAAATAGTTTCTTCCACATACATAGGTAAATAACTGATTTTGGAGATGTACATAGAATAAAGATGGTGTTTCACGGGCAATGGTGCATTTGGGGGACCCCTTACATCCAACCTTCTCTAATTGCAGTGACAAATTGTACTCTGTACATATGTACTTGCATAATGTAGGTTATTGCCCTCTCATGCATGATGTATGTGTATTTACTTCACATGTGGAAGTTGTCAAATTATATGTATACAACATAGCAAATTATTAGGATGTGTAATTATTGAGTTTGCAATTTTAAGGTTGAACGCATGATATAACTTCACCTTGTGTAGACCCTATATAGTCTTATCTTTAGCAAAAAATATTCAATAGCATTGATCCCTAATTCAAACACCTTCCAAACCACTCCAAATAGTGCAGCATAACAATCTTCTCAAGTAAGCCCTATACCAAAGCTAGGTTCTACAATTATAGAGGATTGGATCCTATGTAATGATCTATTGGCATATATATATATATATATATATATATATTTATATTTATCAATGCTTTGGCACCTACTACATAGAAGCCATGACATCCACATAGTGTCACCATCTAGAAAATACACCTTGAATAAAGCCCAAGTCCAAACGAAAAGCAACAACCCAATTTATCACTTTTATAATGAAAAAAATTTGAAATATGCTATGGTTATAGACTTCACAATTAATGTCTTATTTCTCTAAGGAAAATTGTTAGGAGAATGCCCTTAATTCCTAAAGATTTAAAGCTGTAAAGTAGATTTTTTAGGATTTTGGACAAGTTCCTATGATGTCAAATTTTACTATACTCTTGACTATACTTCCTTTGTCCTACTAAAAAACTCCCAAACCTTTCTCTATGATGGATTAAGTATAGTTTGAATCTTTGTGCCACTGATACATACATTCAAAAACTAGTAATCCATCCTTTAGATCTATACAAAACCTCCAGCTTAGGCACCGTCATTAAGAAATATCAAATTTGAGCATCGTTTGTGAATGTTGCCAACTTGTCATTCTAGATGATTTAAAGGTTGGTGACAAAATTGGAATTGTAGAAATATATGCTTCCAAACTAAATTTTAAAACAAATAAACCTAACCTCCTTCATGAACAAATCTGCAAAGCACCTAAGTGGTCACCAAATTCATTGTCAACACTATTGTTTGAGGAAGCAACAAATATAAGGTACCTTATATGGTCAAAGTGAAGCTTGTTAAAAGATAAGGGCTCCTTTATTGCTTGCCACTTATTCCCACAAGGTCATTCAATAAAGCCAATGCTTACCTAACAATCAAAATCAGTAAATGGAGCTTCTTAGTGGGACACAAAATTGTGCTTGATTTGGAAGTTTTTAGTGAGACAAAGGAACTAATTTTCTTATACTTTTTGTTGAAGTTAGGGAATGTATTAGCTTTATGAAAATATAATATTCATATCATTTGGTGTTTGAAAAAAAAATTATAACCTCCTAATGTCTAAATGCTCAACTCTATGCAACATTCAAAATTGCAAAAATTCAATATTTTTAATTCTTCTTTTATAAAATATATTATATCTTATAGAAAGATTTTGATTCATTCCATTTGAATAAGTAATTTGAAAGCTATAACAAGTCTTATTTTGCAAGCAATTAGGGCATCTTCTTGAAAAAATAACATATAGGACTTGTTTTGAACTCAATTTTAACAATCTTCCAAAACTAATGCACCCATAGGGGGGAAAGTACTTATGACAATAATGTGACCATTAGGATTGACATATTTTAATTTCATTTTAGAACTATTACTAATATATTTTATTCTTCCATCTTTACTTCTATTTAACAAAAAATTTAAGAATAAAAATTATTAATTATAAATAAATAAAATCCTTGGCATTCAACTCGATTCCTCACCATAAAGATTTTAACCTAAAAATTCTATAGTGCAAAATAATTCAGTTAAAGGGGTTTATAGTTTGAAAAACTAGCTAAGTAAAGTGGAAAAAAAATGTTTTCTTTTCATTTTGAACACTAATGTCTTACAATCTACATAGTCAAAGTGTATGAAATTGTTGCACACATTTTCCTACAAGTCTTATTTAAGAATTTTTGGCTGAATATACAAAAGAAGTATTTTTTTTGTCCATTGTACCTTCTTGCACTAGAAATGGTAGTTTTGAATTGTTTTTTTTGTGAAATATAGTCATGAACCTTTAGGAGTTAAGAAAGTGGTGCATTGCTAAAGCTCATTTGGGGGGAATGGCAAGAAATACTTATATTATTTCTTATCATGTATTGCATATCAAAGCTTTTTTCAAATGCAACTTGGGAAATAATCCTTGAATGTAGTTCAATCACATTTGTAAGAAATGTACGTATGCCTTCTTTTTTTTAAATTCAAAAAATTCAAAAATTAATTCAAAAATAATTTGATAGGGAATGTAGATTTTTAAAAGTATGTTACAATTGCAGATTTAGGGTTGGGAGTATTTAGTCTACTGAATATTGTTTCTAAGAACTTTGAAGCTTATATTAACTTCTAGAAGACTCAACAAGACAACAATGCTAGAATTTGATTGGAAAATGACGAGCAATGAGCAAAGAGCAACAAGTGAGGAACAATTATTTAACCAAATGTCCCCCAAAAGTTATTTTTTTTTTAAATAAATGTATTTAATATTAAAATAACTAAATTTAAAAAATAGAATTGACATAAAAGAAGGATTGATGAATGTTAGAATGAACTTATTAGCACCAAATGTAGTACTATGCTTTAGAGGTGGCTCACACATTCAAGAGCATGATACTTAAATTCCATTGGGAAGTATTTATATTTCAACTTGACATTTTACATTCCAAAATGTTATTAATAATTTATGAAAGTCATCCACGTATATTCATCCAAATGATTTACTTTTGGTCTAGGTTAGGGTCTGTAAAATTCATAATTTCAATCAATCTCTTCTAACATGGTCTAACAAAGTCTTCCAAACTCGGGTGATTTTATTATCAAAAGAGGTGATGTTACATTTGCATGAATGCATTACTTCTAACATTTTCATTATACTTTTTGTGCATGCATCATTGAAAAATCCTTAATTTGCTTAAGAAAAAAACTCTTTTGAATCCAACATGCATATTTAGTAGTACCCTCGGTAGTACCATAAATGTCCCTTAGCATTGAAGAACCCTTTGGGGTTCCATTTGTGCCATACTATGAGAAGAATCAACACCAAAAGGATTAAAGTTCTATTTGGATGAATTTATACTCACAATACTTGTCACAATATCAATATGGCCTAATTGATTCATGAATCAAATGTAGATTGTTTGAATGCAAAATCATTTCAAAATTCCTCAGTGTAGATTACATTTCCATTTAATTGTTTGGAAACTAATTGATTGCACTTTTTAGGTCTTCATTTCATGTAATTTAATGAACTTTGAACATTCTAATAAATCCATTGGGACCTTTGGATTGTTTATACAAGACTTAGGACTCATTGTAAACAAGAATAGGCCATAAGTTTGAAGCCAAGGCTAGCTATGAGGCTACAATGAGGATTGCCTTAGTACTAACAAGGAGGGTCCATTTCATTCAAAGGGGAATTTTTTTAAATTTATAGAGCTATTATAGGGTCCATGAAATACTACTCTTGTTTTTACATATATAGTAGGAATTTATATTAATAAGTTAGCCTTGATAGATAAGGGACATGCAAATTTTTATAGTAAGGTGAGTACAAATGTGGACAATTAATTTCATGTGGATGATAAAATAAACACAATCAAAAAAATCTACAATGAAAGGCAATCAACTAAAATTGTGCAATGGTACCAATAGTTTATATAATATAAACAAATAAGTGTAAGTATAAGAGACTAACCACAAAAGGCATAAATTGTCACATTGCACAAATGGGGAGGTTTATTTTAGTAGGTTCAACAAATTAAAAACTCTACAGCACAGAGATAGAAATTTATAGTCCATTTAACTTCAATTTTTAAAGCCGTGTGGATTAAATACATTTATATTGAATGGATTGTTCATTGGATAATTTTAGTAGAGATTTTGAAGTATTCAATGCTAAGTTTGTTATTAAAAATTGTCATTTGGTCAATGGCACTTGAATTGAATTTGATTGTTGTTGGTTTCATGGTGTTTACTCTATACATGTATATAGTAGAGGGAAGATAGAATCTGTGAAGAAAGGCGGGGGTAGGAAAAAATTGGACACTTAAATTTTACATATAAGATAGCCCCTTTTTCTTAAAAACGCATGGATGAATTTAGAAAAAACCACAGGGTATTGAAAATATTCCCCTCATAGCTTTTTATATAAAAATATAGTTATCTTAAGTACAATAATTAAGGTAAATATCCCTACATCAAATACCCTCTTAACTTAGGTGTATCTTTTAAATTACAAGAAGTGATCTCTACAAGTCAAAAATTTTAAAATTAACGGTCCATGATAATAGGCATTTACACAAGAAACTCTCAAAGAACCAAAAATTGGACTTTTATCATCCTACAAACCCTTCTGAAAACATCCAAAAGACACAAATGTCCTCAATGTTGTTTTAGGGCTAAGGGATTCACTTCTAAAGGCTCTTATTAAATTGACATCTTATAAGTTATCTAACAAACATGTGGTTTCAATATCCATGAAGAAATGGAGTCAAACTATCCAGCAGACATAGTTCCCTATTATCAATCAAAATTTTCATTGCATGATACTCCTTTTATCTTGAAATAAATTGGGGGGTTCCAAATATTCTATGCCTCAGATTAAATTAGATGTTTCAATGGTTTTCAAAAATGAAACCCTAGGTTGGCTTGATGATGTCTATGATCAAATTTGGATCACCAAAGTTGATTGAAGTTGATTCATTGGATTGAATTGCAAGAAATGATTGCACTTGAAATGCAAGTTCTAATAGCAGTTTCATGATAGGAGCTCACTGAAGTTCATTGGCAGTGGCTGATCAAAGTTGACTAATACCAAATCTTTTAAGTTGAATAACAGGAACCTCTTGCAATTGAATGCATAGGATTTTATCAAAATTCACTGCACTGGAATAGGTAGCATATTGATTGGAATTCATTGCATTGAAGCTAGTTGCAAATTAGGAGAAAATTGAAAATTTTGGCCCCCACTTTCAATATGTTCCACTTGACTTTTAATCCCTAAAGGATCCGGGTTTTTTTTCTTTCCAAAGAGACATTCCAAAAACTACAACTTTTGGGTAAGTTATTCAAAAAAGAAAATCAAATTTTTTTTTTGGAACTTCAACCATACAAAATTGAAGTAATTTATTTTACCAAAGTGTGAAAAAAATTTCAGCCCTTTTCATTGTGCGGATTGAAAGATTATAGCATTTGGAGTGAAGAAAACAACTTTTTTCTAATCTTGTGAAATAGGGTTAGCAGACTTCGGGCTCATTTGGAGTAAAAATTTTGTTCTACACAAACATGAGATTTTTAACCATTCATAAGTATATGATATTAGGTTTATTCACCAAAAAATTTAGAAGAAACTATGGTGTCTAAATTATTCTAAATCACCCTGCAACGCAAGGAGGTTAAGTGAATTGGCAATACACTAGTCATTTTTTTGGTGCAATGAAGAATATATTTTATATGAAATCCAAACGGCAAAAAATTAGAGAAAAACATTTGGAGTATGTGAAAAAAATTTAAAGAATTTTGACTTCACTAATTGCAAGATAATAGGGCTTGAAGTTAGAAGAAAATGTTTTTTCTTGAAACTACCCCAACATAGCTAACAAAGTTTGACTCCTCTTAGAATGTGATTTGACAACTAAATTTTTTTTTGGGACAATTGTATGCCATATTTGATTAGTTACATACATGCCAAATTTCAAAACTTCTTGATCTTTTTTGCAAAAGATTCTCCAAAGATTCCCAAATTGCCCAAGCTGACCCAAAAGTTCAAGGCAACATAACTTTTTGATTTGGGCACCCAATCGGAAAAAAAATTATTTTTTCACAAAGGAGGTAACTACATGCTAACTTGTTGTGTCCAAATTTCATGAACACCCGACCACTCCTACTAGGGTTGACAAGAAGCTACAAGAACTATGCATTCCCATGCAAATAGGAGCACCTTATATTATGTTGTTTTACCCACCCTTTTCCAAGAAAATCACGGATTTGTTTTGGAACAAAGGGAGTATGCTTCAATTATTTAAATGTGCTTTTTCACTTGAAATCCATTTTCCCTGAACTGAATTAAGGTAAAACAGCCCATTACGGACCTTTTACCCATTACAGACGCCTAGGAATGACCCCATTATGGTTTCTTTTAATGAATTATGGTCTTCTTCCAGTGAATTAAATCTGCGCCACAATCAATGGGTTAGGTGACTGGAATGGAGTAATTAGTAACCACAATAGGAACTTCCAGCTTTTTAGTGTTAATTCATTGTAGGATGTGATTTTTTCAGACCTTCTATTTTAGAAAATATTGTGACCGCAATAGGTGAGTTAGATGAGTGTTATGGATATAATTTTTGTTGGTTTTGGGGTAGTCTACAGGCTCTTTTAGCCATGATGGGCAGAACACTTCAGAAATTTATAACAAATTCACACTTTATCAAAAAAATATAATTTCAATTGCTCTCACCATTTCTATCACTTGTGTTTGTGTGAGAAAAAAATCAAAAAATTTCAGTAATGACATGAGGGCAAACCCCCCATTTGGTCCGTAATGGGCTGTTTTACCTTATGTTGTTTGTCAATTCTTTATCCACTGAAAGTTTCGATTGTGAATCAATTGACATTTGTGGGAAAAAAAATTGTCCACTCTATTGCCTTGGTTCCGTGATCTTCCATGGGTTCCGTCGTCATGTTGTGGTCCTTTTTTTCTGTTCCTAGTCGCTGTCTCCATTCCACCAAAGCTAACTTGACTTATATGGTGGCATCATGCTGTTGGACATCTCGGCCACTCCAACGGAAC
>OX579638.1:32594347-32645611 GCA_951230915.1 Antitrichia curtipendula | reverse complement strand
GTTTTTGGATAAAAATAAAAGCATCGGAGGTAGATTGTTTATTACAACATTTACAAGCATTGGGATTGACATTTTTCAATTCCATATATTAAATGGTTAACAATTTAGTATTTTGAATCATTCTCTACTTCTTTTTGCTTACTATTTTTCCCTATATGTTGTACAATTCCAAATGATGTGAAATTTTTCATGCATGTGTCCAACTTTCTTTGAAGAATGAATCCAAAGGTAACCACCATTATGGTCATTTTTTCATACAAGTGTGACCTTGTCAAGTGCAGATGTCCGATTTTTTTGCAGTGACAAAAAAAGTAATTTTGTCATTTCAAACGCTAATATCTTGCAATCCACACAGTGGAATTTTCTGAAATTCTTACAACATCTTCTCAAACCAATATGCTACAAGATCCTACGGTTACATGTGTCAAAAAAGGTATTTTTTCAAAAAAATTGGTACTTGTACCAGAAATAACAGTTTTGGAGCATTTTTTGATGAAAACATAGTCCCTAAATTTTAGGGGTTAAATAGAATAAAGGATAAAACAACTAAACTTAGGATGTCAAGTGATTTCAAGGGCCATTCCTTGACACACTAGGATTGATTGTCAAGAGAATATTGTGAAGTGCCCGTAATACAATTCATCCACATTTGAAGGGTGTCACAATCCTAGCACATAAGGGTGGCCACGCTCTAACATAGACATTCATACAAAGACATGTTTTGGATTTTCTGTAAGATGATTGCACCTAATTGTGACCCATTTCTAAAACTAACTTGTAGGGTGTAAGATCTTGGCTAAAATGTGTGACTACTAAAAGAAATTGCACCCAATTATGACATGTTTCCAAAACTAACCCATTCATAGTCTTGCCTATAATGTTCAGTCACTATTCATGAGAGCCTAGGGTCAATTTTGGATACACCTATTTTTTTTACTTTGAAAACTTATAATTAAATCACATGGTGTCCAAAAAAACCAATTTAAAGAGAATCTAGAATAAGTCCTTTATGACTACTGACAAGATCCCGTAAAAAAACTTGTATAGTTCAATAGTAAGAATCATGTTTAGAACTTTATTTGGATAATTTTAGATGTTTTTACCTTATTTATGAGACTTTTAAATACACCTACTTTCAACATTTTGAAGATTCAAAGATAATTCCCATAGTGTTCAAAAATGTATATGAAGAAAATTTGGAATCTCCTATTGATTCTAAACAAGT
Organism: Antitrichia curtipendula; assembly: GCA_951230915.1. Classification (NCBI taxonomy): domain Eukaryota; kingdom Viridiplantae; phylum Streptophyta; class Bryopsida; order Hypnales; family Leucodontaceae; genus Antitrichia; species Antitrichia curtipendula. The sequence continues at coordinate 32,644,386 of OX579638.1, read as the reverse complement.
TTCAACAAAAATTATATATTAAGTATATTAATAGGAATCATTTTCAAATGCTAATTTGAAAAAATTTAGACATGTATACCTTCCAAGGTATAAGCAAAAATGACTTATACTAAATGTTGCATTATAGAAAAACCTTGGGTTGGTACTACTACTATTGCAAGTACTAGAAAGGGATCTCAAACATTACAATGTGGGTTGTTCATTTGAAGCACCACATTTGGGTTGCCAATGAATTTCAATTCAATGTACTATAGATCACATTTTAGGGGACAAAAAATGACTAAATTTTATAGAAAATAAATGGTTTTGTTTGAAATTATAAAATAAATGGAGAGCTCAAGAAAATGCAAACCATGAAATAAACTAGGTTTTGAGAATAAAGAAGTGATGAATGTAGGAGGAAGAGGAAAATAAATTAAAAAATTTCAAGGTATGAGAAAAATCAATGTATAGAAGGGCCTCTTAGCAAATGTTTAGAGTGCAAAGAAATTACTATTATTAAAAATCCTTTTACCAAAAGATGAAACAAAAAATAGTGTAAGAGTCTTTAAAAGTTAAATTTTAAATTCTTTGTTTATAAATCATTATATTATTCAAAATCTTTTAAACATCATGTGTGAAAAATTCGGAAACAATTGAAAAAATAGCATGAGCTTTTTTCTTAATCATGGATAAAGATGAAAGGATACTCAAAATTTCCACCACCTCCAATAAACTTGAAGTTGGTTGACCTTAAACTTGAAAGTTATGGTCAATTTTGTATTGAGAGTGCAATGCATGATACCAAAATAATAAAATATTTTTTACTTAGACCTTCTAGAAGATTTTTAAATATTTTGCAATCTTAATGATTGCTATTGTATAAACATCTTTAATTGCCACATTATAAATAACGAGGCTTTGGATAAAGGAATAAAGCGGGGTTTTTTTGCAAATAGAAGAGAAGCATCTCAAAGTGGGAAAAATAAGGTAATTAGACCTCAAACCAAGCCTAAAAGTTATGTGATACCATTCACATGCAAGACAAAAAAGTGAAGAATTTATGCAAACGCGGGATTCTTAACCCCTAAAGGACCAAACACCGTTTTTTGACAACATAGCGAATTTGGGCAGCTCACTATGATCAGAATTTTTCTTTTTTTTCTTTGAAATTTTCACATAAGATGTGCCCGAGGAGTAGCTTTAAGGTCCAACAATTTTCGTAACTTTTGACTACATGGTTAAAAAGTTATTGCATGATATGTCATTTTCATTGTTCGGTGGGCAGCCAGGGCAGCAAAAAAAACTTCTTTAAAAATCACTTTTAAAAAAAACTAAAATTTGAAATTGGTTCTTTAGATTTATATGTACATGGGAGGCTTTTAATCATTCCATTCCAATCAATGAGTCAAAAGTTATGAGGATTCTTAGTTTGAGGGTAGTTATGGAATCTCTACTCTAAAATAAACTTTGGAGTCCTTTATTTAACTCGATTTTCAATATTTTTGAAAAAAAATAAAAACATTGGGTGTAGATTGTTTATTACAACATTACAATCGTTGGGATTGGCATTTTTCAATTTCATAAATAAATTCTTGACAATTTAGTGTTTTAAATCATTCTCTACCTCTTCCTACTTACTATTTTTTTCCTATATGTTGTACAATTCCAAATGATCTGAAAATTTTCAAGCATGTAGCCAACTTGCCTTGAAGAATAAATTCAAAGAGTAACCATCATTTTGGACATTTTTTCATACAAATGTGACCTTGTGAAGGGCAGCTGCCCGTTTTTTCGCAGGGACAAAAAAAGGATTTTTGTCAATTCAAACGCTATTATCTTGCTATCCACTTAGTGGAAAATTCTGAAATTTTTTCCACGTCTTCTTAAACAAGTTTACTTCAAGATCCTACTGCTACAAGTGTCCAAAAATGTTTTTTTTCTAAAATTTGGCACTAGTATTAGAAATGGCAGTTCTGGAGCGGTTTTGGTGAAAACATAGTCAAAAACCTTTAGGGGTTAATGAAGAAGAATACTAATGGAACCATAAATATTGGAGGTTTAATAAATTAGCTACAAATTTTCAAAGATAAAGATTGTAGGAGGTTATAAGTATAATGTAGATGAATCCAAAATTTATTTGAACCACAATGTAAAGCATTGCCCAAGCTAGAGGTCAAATCAATTAGAACTTTTCCAAAATTTTCCTCTTACAAAGCATCCCCTCCACTTTTTATAAATATGCCTATTTATTATCTAAAACTATCTCTAATTCTACTTGATTGTTGTCCTTCTACTACTCACTATTTTGGATAAATCATTTTGGATATTTTACCATTTTCATCTAAAAATAGGATTTGACATTTCACCAGGGTCAGCTTACAACATAATTATCTTATTCACTTTTAACATTCATATAAGTAAAGCATGAGCAATTTACAATAGAGTCTCCTTTAAATTAACCTTTAACTCCTAAATTTCCATTGTCTCCTTAGGAGACAAATGAAAGTTTGAGCAAATTCCTAAAATCCAAATTTTTGGCACAAATTTTAAAACTTTTATAAAGATAGAAAAACATATTAGCTTTCTAAGAATATAATTTTTATTTCAATCAATGCTAGATAGCAAAAATTATGCCATGCTATATTGAGTACAAATTTCAACTAAAGTAAACCAACCTATGATAGGCACAACAAGTGTTTTTTCATGTTGCCATTAGCAAAAAAAATCAGATTTTTTCCCATACAAAGACAAATGTGAGAAATAGAGAGAGAAATTAAAATTTTATTTTATTTTGACAAAGTATTTTGAAGTGTGTTGCCCAATTGGTCCAAAAGAGTCTTTAGAGTACCCTAAAACCAATCAAAAGTGTATTTGCAATGGTCATCTTACCACCTTTAGATGTCACAATAATTCCTAATATGGACACAACATGAAGGAATAAAAAAATCACTTCTTATGATGAATTTACACTGAAAAGGTAGAAGTTCCTAAAGTAGTCATTGATAACCTCGTCGATAACTCCATCACCATCACCCAAGGCATTGATTCTGGCTACTAACCAACTTAATGTAGTCCTAGTCTCATTTATTAGAATTTTTTTGTTATGGGTTGATGTAAGACTCTTTTGGGTCATTCCCTAGGTGTATGTCTTGGGTGGTTTGCTTGTCAATAGTCAACTGGTTTACTTTAACCGGGCAACAAAAAAAATTCACAGGAACTTATATATTCCATACATAATCTATAAACATATATATATTCATAGATTATATTTTTGTCTACATAAATAGATTTGGTTATTTCATTTTGATTAGTGATGTAAAAACTCTGTTTTGTGGGCAAACTTAGCATCTTTTTCAGAAAATAACATATTAGATTTGTTTACAAATTCAATGTTCAAAATTTTCAAAAAAAATAGTTCTACAAGTTTTTGTATGCTTACTAAAACAATTACACTATTAGAGTTAGTGTATTTCAATTCCATCTTAGAATTATTAACAATTTATTTTTTCCTTCAATCTCTGATATACTTCTACTTAACAATTTTTTAAAGAATGAAAATGAATTTTTAAAAACCTTTCTTAGACTTTCAACTCAATTATTCAACATAAAAAAAATTTAATTCAAAATTTGTAGTTCAAAAATTTTATGCTAAAAAGATTCAAAGTCTCACAATCTAGTCCTATAAGGTGCAAAAAAAACATTTTCTTCACTATAAATGCAAATATCTTGCAATCTACGTGATCAAAGTTTTAAATTTCTTCCACACTTCTTTATACTATACTAGTGCAAAATCCTATGGTTGTATATGAAGGGAAAAATTAAAGTTTCTTTCTCTTTGCAATAGAAATAGTAGTTTTGAATGGTTTTTGATGGAAAATAAAACTTGGACTTTAGGTGTTAAGGATGAAGGATTTATGGTTATTAGATTATCGTTTTGATTAGTTATGTAAAATTCTGAAAAAAATATTTTATGTAAGAAAATACCTAAAATCAATAGATTGATTAAAGATTTTTTATATTGAAAAAAATTAATGGTATTTTTAGTAGGTTACAAATCTAGAAACATCGGATTTGTTCATATTTAATGGATTTAGCACAATATGTGTTGGAAAAGACACAATGAGCGTAAAAAATAATAGATCTATAGAATGCCACTTGTTCAATGGCTTTTCCAATTTTGATGATTTATTAATTCTTCTTGATATTTTAAATGTAGAAATAAGGCAAGGTATATAATATTTGTGTATATATTTTGAAGGTCACAAGAATAGGACAATAGTGCTTGAAAATAATCAAATAAACAACTATGTATGTTCTTTATTGTCAAATTGATTTAGGTATTGTTGACAATTGAAAGTGACTTCAGATTTTCTTAGCAAGTAATTTTTTTGGTGAATTTTTTTTATATAATATGAACAATCTATGGGATTGATTTTGGTGAACTACAAGTATATCCAAAATCAATCTTAAGCTCTCATGTTAAGAAGGGATAAATTGTAAGTAGAAATTTGAAGAAGCATGTTGCACAATATGATTGATATTCATGTATTTACCTTGGTTTAACCTTGCAAATAAATAATTCATCGTTGTAATATGTTTCATTGTTATAATACTCTCTAAACTAAAAGGTTTAAAAAATGTAACATTGTTTTTCAAATTGTAACCTAATAATCATAAAATAGATGAGACATGGATCAAATGAGGAAAACAAAACAATGATTTTTCATATAAATTGAAAGATTATAATGCTTGATGACAAGGGCTTAGAATTTGGAACGGTTTGTTTGACGTCTTTCAATCTTTTGTTTAAACTTTAAATATATCATTACGGTCGTATAAAAAAATAAAGCTAAAGAAAATAATACCTATATCTATAATTAATCTATCCCATTTCAAAACATACTCTGCAAGTTTTTAAAAGAATTTGCAATGAGACTTTTCTCAAGTTCTAGTCTACTTAAGGCTCATCTTCTTAATCTCTTAAGACTTAAATAGAAAAGTCTAAAATATATTTCTTGATTTATTTAATGATTATAATATAATTAATTTATTATACGTTAAAAAAATATCAAATATGCAGGTAGTGACTTAGTAAAAATTGACGTAACCTTTAAATGACCAAGCTTCATTTTTGGGCAAATAGCAATTTTGGGCATCTCACTACAAATAGAATTTTTATTTTTTTCTTTGAAATTTTCACACAACATGCAAACAAGGTTTCTCTTTAAGGCCCAATAATTTTTATAATTTTGACTACATGGTTAAAGAGTTATACTAAGTAATGTAGTTTATCTCTCAACTCAGGTAGTTCGGGCAGATTTTAAAAATCACTTTTTTGGAAATAAGAATTTGAAATTGGTTTTCTAGTTTTTTACATACATGGAAAGCTTTGATTATTCCATTTTGATCAATGGGATGAAAATTTTGAGGAGTTTTAATTTGCGGGTAGTTATAGAATCTCTACTCTAAAATAACTTTAAAATCCTTTATTTAACTCAATTTGCTATATTTTTTGAAACAAATAAAACTATAGGATGTGGAATATTTATTATTATATTACAACCATTGCGATTGACATTTTTCAATTCCATTTAACTAAATTCTCAACAATTTAGTATTTTGAATCATCCTCTATTTTCTTCTACTTAATATTTTTTTCCTATAAGTTTTCCTATATTTTATTCCAAGTGATCTGAAAATTTTCAAGCATGTAACCAACTTGCTTTGAAGAATGAATCAAGGAAGCACTACCATTTTGGAGATTTTTTCATACAAATTTGACCTTGTGAAGTGCAACTGCTCAATTTTTTGCAAAGCCAAAATAAGGTTTTCTGTCAATTCAAATGTTGATTTCTTGCAATATGCACTGTGAAAATTTTTGAAATTTTTTTCACATCTTCTCAAACCAGCATACTACAAGATCCTATGGTTATATGTGTCCAAAAATGTTTTTTTTTTCTAAAATTTGGTGTTTTTACTAGAAATGGCAATTTTAAAGTGCTTTAAATGAAAAAATAGTCAAGGAACTTTAAAGGTTAACTACAAAGTTTGTCAATGCAAAATGTAGTAACTTGGTCATTTAATTAGGAATTTAATTGGTGTGCATACCCTATGCTTGGGTTAGATTCTTTGAAAAATAATTCAAATAATAATTAAATATTGCATGTAACGAAATTTTCAAAATTTATAATGTGGTATAGTTGAATAGTGTAGAAAATATTAATAAAATTAATTTGTATCCTAAAATAAATCCAATGAAAAATGAAAAATAATAAATAACAAGGTGATTGATTATAAATGTAAAAAAATCCATGACTACATGAGCTTACTAAGCTTAGTCCTTTTTTCCCTGTAACCCCTAAAGGACCAAGACCTATTTTCTGCCCAAAAGACAATCAAAACTGCCATTTCTATAGCAAAGAGTAAAAAAACTTGAAATTTGTTTTTTTTTGCACATCTAACTATATGATCTTACACCTAACTAGTGTGAAAATGTGTGGAAAAAAATTCATAAATTTTGACCACACAGATTGCAATATACATGTGTTTAAAGTGAAAGAAAACAATTTTTTCAACACATTGCAAGACTAGATTATTTGACTTTGAACCTTCTTAACTTTATTTTTTTGCACTACAAAGTTTTGAGCTTTAAATCTTTATTGTAGGAAATTGAGTTGAAAGTCTTGGAAAAAGAATTAAAAAAAACTTAATGTTCATACTTTAAAAAATTGTTCAGTAGAAGTAAGTATAAGATAGAAGGAAAATCTAAATTATTAATATTTCTAAAATGGAATTAAAATGCATTAATTCTAATGGTGAAATTTTTCTAGCAAGTGAACTAAACCATGAGGAATCTTTATTTATTTTTAAATTGTAAAAATTGCATTCATAAATAAATCCTATAAGTTATTTTTTCAAGAAGATGCTCTAAATCCTCTAATTGCCCGAAAAACAAGATTGTCCATAACTTTCTCATAACAAATCCACATGGAATGAATCAAAGCTTTCTATGTAGACAAAAATATAATCTATGAGAAAAAAAATTAATTCAAATATTTGAATCTTTTTTTTGCTGCCCCCTCTTTCCCCCTTGCCCCCCCTCCCCCCTCTATTGTTTTGAGCATAGGTTTTGTTCCCGAGCACTAAGTGAAAAAATAATTACATTCCCACAAAGCTAATCAATTTTCTATCTTCAAAAAATGTTTTAAGAAATCAGGACAAAAAATGAGATCCTAGGTACCTACCTAAAATCCCACTTGTCCGAGTTGTCTCCCGAAGGAACAAAATAATGATACTTTAGGGATTAAAGAGAGATTGTGTTCATTAAAAGAGATTGAAACTTAACTAGTCTTTCTGTTAATGTACTAAGTTGAGAGGACTCTATTACTAAAGGTCACAAAAGATTTGGTAAAGATGTAAGGACCTTGCCAAAGGTCACAAAATATTCCAAGTGTTACTAAATGAAATTTCAAAAATTCTAAATCAAGTTAGTGAAAGGATATTAAATCCAAATAAAAATGATTTTGTAAAAGGCCTAATGAATCTGACCCCAATGTATAGTAGGTGATGTTGTTTTTAATTTACTTTTTAGTAAAAATGAACAAGTATAGTTGACATTTGTTTTTAATTTTTTTAATTCATTCAAATGTCATATTAAATTTAGCTTTGGCAAAATTTATAATGGTATAAATTGAGTGTCATTTTTCATAAATAAACCTTAATCATTATAGCATGTTTCAATATTTGCATGATGCATGAAGTTAATCAATTTATCCTAGTATAATTGGTATTTTAGTCCCTATGCACTCTAAAGTCCGTATTTGGGATGATGAACGAAGTGTTTAGGGATGATGCTTAGTCCAAATGATTCCTCATTCATTCAAAGTGGTAATTGATTCATTAACTTCTAAAGTTTTTTATTAGTGTTTTTGAGTATAATTGCTACAAAACAATACATATTGAAAACAAGGTGGAGTTGTCAAATTTGTGATCTCTTTTGCAACTTCTAATTACTTAGTGGAATGGATGTCTTTGAGCACCAAGCTACAATACTAGAACTTGGTGCTCTAGGACACTCCTTTCTACTAGTCTAACCATAGAAACTGGTATCTAACTTGAATGTCTACTTCTTCACCAATTTTCAGAGCCTAATTTTTTAGCATCTCCAAGATCACAAATCACAATGCTGAAAGTAGTACAATAAGATTTTTCCAATCGTTCCAAAAGGTGAAGTTTCAACTTTGAAACTTTTTAAGAAAAAAAGATTGTTTCCGCTTCATAAAGAATTTGATACTATGTTAGGAAATTGAATTTGGAGCCTACAAAAAATAATTAAAGAAAAAAAAAATCATTTTCATCCTTTAAATAATTAATATATGGAAGGGTATTTTAAGAAAATTGAAACAAAAAATTGCTAATAAATCTAAATGGAATTGAAACAACCCGATGCCAATGGCAAAATTGTTTTAGAAAACCATCTAAACCTATGCACTTTTCTATCTTTTAAAAGTGTAAAAATTGAAATTCCTTATAGTTATTTTGGGGGGGATGTTTCATGAATTCCTGTGATCAAAATTCCTCGTATTTTTTACCTCACTCATTAGAATGGAATGAATTATAGATTTTTCTTGTAGATATAGATCTTTTTTCCTAGAATCATGTTTTCCAACATTTTTTTTCAATTTAAGAAATAGTTTTCTTAGTTACCTAAAAGTTTAAGAATTTTTTTAAAAATAATATGAAACAATAACCATAAACTTGTTTCTTTTATGCCACATTTAACTACTTTTGGACTTTCACGTGAATTTTGGACAAAACATTCAAAAATCTCCGGATAATAACATCTGGAGATCTCCAGATGTTTGTATAGATCTTCAGATGTTTTGTATTGATCTCCCAATGTTTTACATAGATCTCATGATGTTTTGCATTATCTCCAAATGGCCATTTTTTATTCTATTATTAATTTTGGACCCTTCGAAAGTCCAAAAAAAGTTAAATGCAACATTTTTGCAAATTGACTTGTTGGAAAGCTAGAAGAAATCCCTATTCTACATAAAAAGTTCATCAAGAATTGCATTCATAGGAGCCTATTCAAAAATGCAAAAATCACATTTTAGTCATTGAAAGACTTTACGGGTTAAATGAAAACCTTCCTTTAACCCCTCACCGCCCAAGGGGCCCAAAAGTGGCCTCACACAATCTAGCAGTTGACTTCAAAGTGCTGTAACTTTTGCGTCCGGTGTCCAAATTTAATAAAACTTAATGGAAAAGTTGCGCATACTAGACTAGTTTTTGTGGTAAAAATTTCAGATCTATCTAAGATGTATTGGATTTTTAGAAGCCATTCGAAGTTCGCAGATTCAATTTCAGTTCACCACACTGCATTGAGATGGCTGCAACTTCGGGGGCTTGTATCTTTTTCATCAAATGTTATTTTTCAATAAAAAAATTTGGGTTTTGTTCCCCATAAAGTCTACTTAATGTGGGAAAATTTTCATGTCAATCCAAGTTGTTTCCAATGCTTGGGAGCAATTCGAAGTTCAAAATATAGACATTTCTGCATTACAGTGAACTTCGGCGGCTTATAACTTCTTCAAACAAGGTTCGATTTCAATAATTTTTATTGGAAAAGTTGCGCATACTAGTCTAGTTCTTGTAGTAAAAATTTCATACCAATCCAAGAAGTCATGATTGACTGAGAGGCATTTTAGTAGAGGTAGGTTCAGCAATAGATGTGATTTTTTGCTACTTTTTTCACTGTTTTTTGACATTTCAAAACAATTTTGCAAACGCAATGAGTCAATTGAATGATTTTTTTTCCCACCAAAGTGTTTTTCTTTTGGTTTTGAATCACTTTTTAGTTCAAAGTTTTTTCATTTGAGTAGGTTTAGAAATCGAATTTCACCTCGAATTGTGTTTTGAGGACAATTTCAGCATCTTTTTTCAACACTCAAACATTATAATCTTTCAATCTATACGGTCAAATGACCTCAAATTTGATTTACACCATCTACAACATGCACACTACAATATTGTACGGTTGAGATTTTCATACCTTACTCACATTTAGACTTATAACACTTGAAAAGGAAAGTTGTTTTTTGACATGGTTAGGCCTTGGGCGGTGAGGGGTTAAGACCTATTTGATGAAATTCTATGAGCCATTGAAATCGGTGATGCTCCGGGGTGGTTTTAGAGTTGAAAAAGCATCTTCTCATATCAACAAATAAAACCATTCTCAACCACTTCCACGTGACTGAGGAAAAAACAAGTGGTATAAATGGTATAGGATTACGTCATCAAAAGAATCTCAAGTCTCAAGTATAGTTAATATTCATAATACGTATCAGTTTATTTTATAACAGTCTCACGGGGGAGAGTTTTATCCAGATCAAAACATATGATACACCTTTGAAAATCTACAGACAAGACCATTCTAACAATATATTATACACCCAACTTGAAGTTCAATTGCAATTTTCATTACAGCAAACAACAAACTGCCAGTGCTTTTCTATTGTATTGCAGATAAAATAAATTCTCAAAATCAACCTAAACGAGCAGTCAAATACAATTCATTGAAACATGAGCTTCTTCTTTTATTCGTGCTTGCGTAGTTTTCCGATTTCCAGTTTGACCAAATTGATACACTTTCACATGAAGAATCCACAGGAGTTGTCTCCTAGCACATGCACATTTCAAACAAAAAACAAGCCAATTCACTGCTTCACCTCTTCACTTCAAGCTATGTTGAAATTAGAAAGGGACAATTAATTTCTGCTTGAAGTCCAGTACAGGTTCAGAAAACGTGTTTTCATATGAGGACAGCAGACCAGCAAACAAATGATCTATGAAGAATCCTAAACCTAACAACCGTGCATGCATACAGATGCACTTCCCCAGCAGTGATTCAGACTTCAAGATGCACTTTGTCTTCATAGAAAGATTATGGTGATTGTCAAGGAGATTCATTGTGCCTTGAGGTACAAGATTTACAAGCTCTTCTGGAAAAGAATGACAACGAAAAGAGCAAATTTTCGGAGAGCATTATATGTACAATTGTACACCATGTAGAAAGCCAAGTTGCAGCATACCGGTATCACAATGTGTGATGTGCAATACCGACAAACGTAGGTGGAAGCCACAAGCCCGCAGCTATTTCAAAATAGCATACCGGTAATCATTTCTATTTAAGCAATTCAGAAGGGACACATCGAAAATTCTTTGTGAGACGCGTCTCAAAGCCAATGATCTACTGAAAACTAGGAAGTTATACCACTCTCTCCGACACAACCTCCCCTGCTGTTTATAATTTGTGAAAACAAATCATTCATATAGACAAAGAAATAGGTTCACAGATATTGGGTATAGAAATTCAACATACCTTAGGTCCAAGCAGATCGATGCCTTGCAAGGAACGCTACATGGTGTTGCACATAATGGTTCGTTCAGTCGGACAAGTTGTTCACCAGAGTCGACGGTCCAACAAAATTGGCAACAACAATGATCGTAAACCCTAAACCCTATTGAAGACCCCAAGAAATGAGTCCAGTATCGGTCATCGAGCTCCTTTAGTACTACGGTTGAGGATACGAAACCGTTAGAAACCTGATCTCGTCTCGATTACTGACCTCTATTATCAACATCACCTCATCTATTTATTCAAACCTCGTTTACGAGGAAGTGGAGTAAACACTAAACCCTACCTTACCCGAATGTCCATAGTCACTGTTCTAAAGAATGGAAACGAGGTTGTCTCCTATCACTTGTAGTGATCTACAACCTCTTCGCTGTGAAATTGCACGATAAATTCTTACACAGTGACAACAATATGATGTCAACAGTTGGGTTCTTGTGCACAAAGTGATCTCCACACAGCTCTAAGTTCTACCAATCTCCCCCCAATCGCACTCCTACAATGTTGTTTCATGTGGACACAAAATAGTATTCTCCACCTTCCATCCAGGCGTACTACAGTAGTGAGATCACAGTTTCCCGAGTTGCAAGAAAGCGACATAGTGTCCATGAGGAAAAATAAATACTAAGGTAACAGGCTCAGAAATCGCCCATTTCCTCAAATGTACACCTTTTGTACATGTATTTTTTTCATAGCCTTCAGCAATGTACAAGAACTGTACATTTTAGGAGGTGGGCGATTTTAGAGCCCTATGTCATTTCAACTTCAAAATTGTATAACTAATTCCACAAAGCTCCAAAAAATATGAAACGACTTGGGTTAGATGTCAATTCCACTTGTCTTTCAAGGAAAATTTACTGAAAATTAATTTTTCAAGGAGCTTCACCTCCCCAAAATTCAGTTTCAGCTCTTAGGTGGGCGATTTATGAACTTGTTAATTTAAGAAAACCCCGGGGATTAGATGCAACTTTCTAAGGAAGAAATTTGGAAAAGAAATTCACTATCGAGAACTACCCCCCCTACACTTTTAGTATTGTTGCAATATTGTTTTAATGGTTTTACAGAAAACATTGAAAGTGTATTACTTAAGTACAAAAGCAGTACTACAACAATGTAGTTTTAGTGAAAACAATGCATTTCCATTGAAACTAAGGTAAACCTGCCTATGACAGGCAAACCACCCATGACAGGCACCTATTGAACCCTCCCATTATAGTCTTTTATCAATCTATGAGAAACTTTTTCTTAAAAATGAGATGAAGACTGCATAAGGTTGATTTGTAGTTGTTATCAAAGCCTTGGGATATGGTTATGAAGTTATTAGTAACTGTTATGAACACTTACACCAATCTAGTCTAAAACTGGTAGTAAAAAGTAGTTTTTTTATTTCTTCATGTCATGTCCATGTTAGAAAGTCTTGTAGCATCTTAGAAAATGTTATGACTGTTTTAGGTGGGAAGATGACCATCATGGAAACAATTTTCTGTTGATTTGGGATAGTCTAAGGTAAACTACCCCATTATGGACAAAATGGGAGCAAGCCCATTGTGGATTGAATTTTAATGGTGGTGTACATTTCAGAACTTGAATGTTCACCACCATTAAAATTCAGCCCACAATGGGCTTGCTCCCATTTTGTCCATAATGGGGTAGTTTACCTTACAGACTCTTTTGGGCTTACAAGACAGTACACTTCAAAAATTCACAAAAAATTCATATTTTATCCAAAAAATAAAATTCCAGTTGCTTTCTTCATTTCTCACATGTGTCTTTGTATGGAAAAAAATTTGATTATTTTTGCTAATGGCAATACAACAAATCAGTCAATCTGCCTGTCATAGGCAGGTTTACCTTATATTGTTACAGTATACTTTTTGTACAATAATAATATACTTTCAATATTAGACTGTGAAACTACTGAAACAATGTTGTTTCAATTAGGGGATACTTTCCTGGTATTGCAGTCACACAGGCTCAACAAAGTTCAATGAAAGTGTTGTCTCGATGACCCTCGCATACTAACAACGTTTAGTTGAGTTCTACCGTCTATTTTCCTTCCATTTTCAAATGGAACCGGTTTTAGGATAAATGAGTACCACGTTTGGTTAATTTCTCCTCTTCTTTTTTTCTCTAAATAGAAATTTTATAGATTTTTTCACTAGTTTTTGTTGATGTTTTCAAAATTGCAACCAAGTTTTTTCCCAATTCCACTAGCTAACTTTGAATTAGCTATTGGTTCTTCCCGAACATAGCTTGTATATCCCCCATTCTTCCTCACCATACCATTTGCAACCACAAGTATACTAAAATGAACCAACCAATTATTACTTTTGTCTCAATTCTGTCCTAATGTAGCCATGGGATGCATTCTAGAGCAAAAATGCTCCTTTTTTTAGAAGATGAGGGTGGAATTCTAATTTAGGATGGTTCACTTTAACCCTTAAAGAATGAGGCATATCACCAAGGTAGTCAATCAAAAGTAGTATGATTTTTTGACCAATAGGTGCATTCTTTGTTTCTATAGTAATTATAATAAAAGTTATCCAGTGGACACTTTTAGTTATCCTTGGCGTCATTTTTTATTATAAACCCCCCCGTAAAGATTGCCTTTTGTAATAAAGGAAGGTTGCCTTGACAAGCATGATCATATGGGCGGCATATTTTACATGACACTAAATTGACCCTTTAATGTTTGAATCAATTTAAAAAAAAATTTAATTTTGAATTATATCTTTGTATGAATATGTTAATTACCTCAATTCCTGGAGGACCAAGTAGTATTTTTTGGCAATATAGCATTACATGTTTTTTAGCCCCTGTAGAGGGCTGTGAATTCCCCAGGGTTCCCAGATTCTAAAACTGTCTGGAACTGCGCCTCAGCAGTTGCGTGACGTGGCCGAGCGACTGCCACGTCATACAAAAAAAAATTGTTTAAAAAAAATAAAAAAAAATTGTTCATCTTGTTTTTCCATTTTAAGATTTAAATTTTTTTTTTTTTTTTTTCAAAAACAATTTTCTGACAGCGGCTGTTCTTTTGCTGCCGGGGGAACAACGCCGGGAACAGGCCCGAAATGGCCCTCCAGACCTCCCCAAAATCATCTAATGTGTTTTCAGTCATCTCTTCATGAACAATTTTTTTTTTTTTCTTTGAAATTTTCACACAACATGTGATCAATGGAGGAAAGCATGCTACGGCACACCTGCTTTGGCACATTCAATAAAAAATGTAAATAAAGTTTTTAATATTTTGAATTCTTGATGAAGAAAGCTAACAAGATTCTACAAGTGGGCCAAATTTTTATATTGTTTAATTTGTCCTGAAGTTAATTTTTTAAGAATTTTGTTTGTTTTTATTTATTATATTGTTTAACTCATCTTATTGTTTAATTCCACAATATATCTTGTAGAAGGAATTAAATAATAAAACATATATATTAGTGAATAAAATTAGATATTGAGTACAAATTGAAAAATGCGCTTGGATCCTAGAATACATTCATAATGTCAATCATCACACCAAATTTATGTATGTAATTCTCCTCATTTATGTACACTTAAAATAAATTAGTTCCTCAAATGTGACACTGTGACATCAAAAGTGGTAGGCCGTAGCGTGCTTTCACCCCAATGAGTAGCTTTAAGGTGCAACAATTTTCATAACATGTGACTACAAGGTTAAAAAGTTATTGTATGTACGTAGTTTTCATTGCTCCCTAGGTAGCCTTAAGAACTAAGAAAATCATTTTTTTAAGAAATAAAAATTTGAAATTATTTTTTTAGATTTAGAATATGTGGAAAGCTTGAATCATTCTATTTTGGTTAATGAAATGAAATTTATGAGGAATTTAGTACTTAAAATCATTCTCTATTTCTTTCTATTTACTGATTAGTATTTTTTTCAAGGATGCATATGAAATATTTTTTGTTGGAATTTTTCATATGTATTCCCAATATATTTTGCAAGTTGTAGGATCTACACATTTTTGGGTAAAAAGTTTGAAAGATGAAATCTAACCATTTGGGAAGAATTAAGAATATATATTTTTTAAATTTCAACTATTATGATCTTACAATTGATAGGATTTTTATTATATTATTTTAGAAGTGTGTACTTTAACAAGTTAACTAAGGATCCTACGATTGTACTTGTTACAAAATAAAGTTTCAAAAAAAGTTATTTTTTTAGCTTTGTGGGAATATAATTTTTATTTCAATCGGTGACCGAAAGTAAAAGTTATGTCATCTGAAACATAATTTTCACTTCATCGGGCAGAAAAAGAAAATCCACAAAAACATGAAATTAAATTTAAATTTTTTTCTCCTTATAAATCATAATTTTGTCTACATGTGAAGCTTTTATTCATTCCATTTGGATTAGTGATGTGAAAATTATGAACAATCTTTTTTTTCAGGCAATCTAGGCATCTTTTCAAAAAAATAACTTATAGGATTCATTTCTCAATTCAATTTTTCAATTTTTTCAATTTTTTTTTTGATAAAGTTAAGTTTGAATTCTAGAACAATCTCACCATTGGAATTATTGTGTTTCAATCCTATCTTAGAGCTATTAATGATTTAGTTTTTCTTTCAATCTTGGACCTACTTCTACTTGACAATTTTTTTGAAGAATGAAAAACAAATATTTTTCTTTTGGAATTTTTTTCCTAGACTTTTAACTTAATTCTTCAATAGAAAAAAATTTAAATTCAAAGTCCATAGTGCAAAAAAATTCCACAAAGGCGGGCAAAGTCATCTGAAATTGGCAAATTGCAAGATAGTGTTCAAAAAAACTTCTTTTTTTCAACTTTGAACGCTAATATCTTCCAATCTGTAAAGTCAAACTCCATGAAAATTTTACCTCATGATCTTAGACAAGTAAAGTACAAGATCCTACTATTAAATTCAAAAAAATATATATTTTTGTTTTCTTGGATGAACGCAGCAGAAATGGCAGTTTTGAGTAATTTTTGACAGAAAAATGACCTTGGTCCTTTAGGGATTAAAGATTAGTTATGTAAATATGAATTATGATAACACGTGTTTACAATTTTGTGAACCAAATTTTTTTTAATAATATTTATGAATTTCTTACAACCATGTACCATAAGTCTTTGTACACTTTGAAAAAATTGCAAAACCTAATTTCATTACAATTTCATTGCAATTCAAAGAATAAAATTGAGCAACGAAGTGAATTGGATATGAATGTAAAGAATCTTTGTAAGTAAATTGAATTAGATTTTGACAAAATAATTTAAAGGTTGTTAGTATTATTCGGTGCCTACTTGGTGAAATTATTTGCTACATATAATTACCAACAATTTTCACTATTAAGCTAAAGATAGTAGAATTACATTTTTCAAATAGATGCTTAGAATTAACTTTGACAGGATAAAATGACATAAGCTATTCAAAGAATATTTGTATGATTAAATGAACAATTTTTTTTATATTTTCAAGATTTTATTTTCAAGTTGATTTTTAATTTTAAATGTCATACTAAAATCTCAAAATTTTATGCTAGTGTTATTATTTTAAAAACTTACAAAACCACACCAAAAATGTACTTTCAATTGATTAAACAACATTGCATTTGTAAAAGAACATAGACTTGCGACAAATGATTGCACAACACATTAAAAAAATAATTGCTAATAAAATAAATACAACCAATATATGATAATATGCAATACGTCATGTAATTCAACTTTAAACTTTGAATTTTTGCTATAAGTTGGAAAATTGGATTCATTGTGCAAAAATTTGAGCATACTATAATACTCAAGATACATTTCACACATGAGGGTTGTTAGCATATAAGCCTTGAGTCGTAAGCCCATGAGCTTAGGCACTTATGTTATAGGTACCTCTATTATAAGTGCCTATGAAATAGGTACCTTCTATAATTATAGGATACTTATATAGATATGTATATTATAAGCACCTTCACATGATGGTTGTAAGCTACCTACTTACACCAAGGCTCAAGGCTCATCGGCTCGTAAGCTCACATTTATAGGTTTACACACTAACTTTGTTGCTTCACACATTACTTAATTTTGATAAAAACAACAAAAATTTGATCTCTTTTTATTTAATTGAAAACTACAACTTTCAGTCTTATATTCAATTCAAAAAGTGCCGCATTTTCTATCTACAAAGAATGTACTAAACACTTAATAGAAAATATGGAAATACTTGTCAAAATCATGTGCCAAAAATAAATAAATATGTGCATATATTATTATTGATAAAAATATTAAAATTTGAAGTTTTCCTTTCAAAATTGCACAAAGTTTTGCAGAATTTTTCAATTTCTCCCTTAAAAAACTTAATTAAACTTCAGTTTGAATTTTCTTTTTTTTTGAGTTTTTGAATTTTGAGTCATTTTATGTAGTTGTAGGTCCCCTTCCATCAGCGAATCCTCTTGAAGCGGATGAACCATCCATCCATTCGTCACAACCCAGACGCAGCCATTCATCCAAAATTCCCCCAAGAGTGTGTGTGTCTGCGTGGTAGCGGGGCACCAACACAAGTCCAATACAACCCTCCACGAGGCCCCCGATTGGATAGAAAGGCAAACCAATGGAGTCCTCATACCGCCTTTTACCAAAGCCATGGCTGCAATCCTCCCCGTAATACAAGCACAGATGTTGCGCTACCAAACTACTCCCAATCTCATCGTCACTGCCGTCTTTCGCAAGCTTTCTGATAGCATTCATGCACATTGTGGACCTCAGAATCAAACCCACTTCACCAAAATATCTCCCGCTCGCTACACACTCGGTCCAATTTCTGAGGACGAATCCAATTTTCAAAATTCTGAAATTGGGGAAAGGTAATTTGACCTATCACGCTGGTGCCCTAGGTTCCCAGGGTTTGCCGATTTGAGTTGACACTTGGAACACTCGGAAGTTGATATCTGCGAACCCACTGCGGATCTGGAGTTTGTGGTCACCGGAAGCGCAGGGGATTGCAGTAGCCTGTAGCAGCAGTTGTGGGCACTTGGGCTTCTGGGTTCCTTTGTTTCTGCATTCAGGTTTCAGGGTCAGTGTACGAGTCGGCGAGGTGCGAGGTGTGAGAGCGTTCAGCTGAAGAGGAGTTTCAACGGTGTGAGGAAGAATTTTGCAAGTGTTTCGAGGAGTTTTTTCAACGGACTTTGATTTGGTATGCTGCTTGTTAAGTTCTCGTTGCCCTTGTTGAGTGATTTGGATTTGCTTCTTGTGCGGTTCGAATGCTTTGGTTTTATTGTAATGGCAGCTTGCGTTGGCAAATTGTCGAACTTCTTGTGATTGTTTCTTGTTTTTCTGTTTTTGGGTGTGGTTTTGAAGTATTGATGGAGTTTTGGATATGTCTGCGTTTGCGAGTTGGGTCTGTTTGAACTTTTTGAAGAGGTTTTGAGAGGATTGATTTACTTCACTGTCGGGTAGCCGTTGCGCATCGCAATTATGGCGTGCAGACTGTTTCGCCCCTTATTGGATTGACTTGCGTTTTAGAATGAGCTTGTTGCACTTACATGTTGGGTGGCGTAGGCTTCAATCTAATCGGCGCTGGGATTTTTTGCTCTTTTTTTTTTGTTCCACGTACAGTGAACTGCCATAATGCCTTTGGGAGTTCATGTACATTCCTTCGACTTGGGTTAGGGTTGAACCCCGTCGGTCATGTGGAATGGGAAACTATTGTTTGAATAGGGTGTGGGTGCAGATGTTTTGAACTAACCGTGAGCAATCTCACACGTGTGTGTCAAGATGGGTTTTGAATAATATTTGGCTTATTTTCCTATCCTTAGTTCTTTGCATTAAGTTTCCTCGTCATGGAGCGTGTTCTCTTCATTTACACAGTGCCTACTGGATCTTTTGAATCTAGAAATAATTCAAGAGGGGCTGTAAATTAGACTTCGTTACAGCGCTCTAGATATGGTTGCTCCCAATTTGATCCCGGAATTAAATCTAGGATGTGATAATGGTGCAGATCATAGAGTTCAGAAGAGCGAGGAGAACTGAGCTCTCATTCTACAGCTGTTCTGACAGCAAGGAAGCATGGTGATAACCTGTGCAATTCCTGCTGTTGCGGGATTGGTCTCATCCACCGCGCTTCCCAAGTCTGCAGCATCAATCCGATCTTCCGAGTTTCTCGACTCGTCATGGCGGAGGGCAGCTTTGAACACCGCCATCGTTGAGCTCAGCATGCATGGAAGACGAAAACCATCCGGTGTCTGTTTCGCAAGGACGCAAACGGTCGAAGAAGCAAAAGAATTTGAAACCCGCACATCGAACGGCAACGTGAGCACTTCCAAGGCTGAGGAATTGGTGCCACCGAAGACAAGACCCTTGCGAGTTCTCATAGCCGGTGGTGGCATTGGGGGTCTTGTCCTCGCCCTCGCAGCGAAGAACAGGGGCTTAGACGTGGTGGTCTTCGAGCGAGACTTGAGCGCCATCCGAGGAGAAGGTCAGTACCGAGGCCCCATCCAGATCCAGAGCAACGCCCTTGCAGCTCTTGAAGCGGTGGACCGTGGCGCTGCGGAGGAGATTTTGTCGAACGGCTGTGTCACCGGGGACCGCATCAACGGCCTCGTGGATGGAATCTCCGGTGAATGGTACTGCAAGTTCGACACATTCACACCCGCAGCCGAACGAGGACTTCCCGTCACGCGCGTTATTAGCCGGATGAAGCTCCAGGAGATTCTGTCTGGTGCACTTGGACAAGAGTACATTCAGAATGGCGCCAATGTGGTGGACTTTGTGGACAATGGCAGTGAGGTGAAGGTGGTGCTGGAGGATGGACGGACGTTTGAAGGGGATGTGCTCGTGGGCGCTGATGGTATCCGCTCGAGAGTGAGGACGAAGTTGCTCGGGGAGACCGCCACTGTATATTCGGACTACACTTGCTACACGGGGATTGCTGATTTTGTACCTGCTGATATTGAAACGGTGGGCTACCGCGTCTTTCTTGGTCATAAGCAGTACTTCGTTTCGTCGGATGTGGGGCAAGGAAAGATGCAATGGTATGCGTTTTACAATGAGCCTGCTGGTGGAGTTGATGCACCTGGTGGAAGAAAAGCAAGGTTGATGTCGCTGTTCGGACATTGGTCTGATAAAGTGGTGGATCTGCTGGAGGCTACTCCAGAGGAACAGATTCTGCGTCGTGATATTTACGATCGGATTCCCATTATGACGTGGAGTAAGGGACGCGTGACGTTACTCGGAGACTCCGCGCATGCTATGCAGCCAAATTTGGGGCAAGGAGGTTGCATGGCGATTGAAGATGGGTTTCAGCTTGCTTTGGATCTGTCGAAAGCTGCACAGCTACCGAATGCAAATCTTGTGAAAGTTCTGAAGGCCTATGAGGGCAAGAGGCGGATACGCGTTGGGGTGATTCATGGGCTAGCACGGATGGCGGCCATCATGGCCACGACGTACAAGCCGTATCTCGGTGAAGGGTTGGGACCTCTGTCGTTTATTAAGGACTTGAAGATTCCCCATCCCGGGCGCGTGGGAGGGAGGTTTTTCATAACTATTGGTATGCCTTCCATGCTCAGCTGGATTCTTGGTGGGAACAGCTTCGCATTGGAAGGTCGTGCTCCATATTGCAGTTTGGAAGATAAGGCGCACACGAACCTGAAGAAGTGGTTTTGGAACGATGACGCGCTGGAGAGAGCCACGAAGGCGGAGTGGTATTTGGTGCCTGCTGCCGAGAGATTGCCCATTGCAGGGGCGGTCACAGAAAGCGGGAAGCCTTTGCTGCGTTTGTGTCGGGAGGATGCGAAGTCCACCGTCGTGGGATGCGTGCCCTGTGAATTAACTGATGGTGGGGTTTTCCACGCTGTGAAGTTGCCAAATGTTGCAGACAATCATGCTAAGCTTATGTTCGTGGACGGTGCTCTGTTTCTTACGGATTTGGAGAGCAAGACTGGCACGTGGATTACGAGCATTCCAGCTGGGAGGTATAAGCTTACACCGAAAATGCCAGCGCGAGTTCGCCCTGAGGATATCATTGAGTTCGGCCCTTCTAAAGAGGCCCAATTCAAGGTGAAGCTACGGAGACTTCAGGAAGACTGATCCGACTCATAGTGAGGAAACAGAAGTATTTGACGACCATTGAATTGCGGTGGGACTCCAGAAACACCACTTGATACACAGGTTTGGACCCACGAATCTTAATACTTTGTTGAAGTGCAGCTACTAAATCTTGTTACTGTGGCCCTGCAGAATAGGATTACCAATGTATGAAATAGTAGGCAGTTTTACCCCGTTGTATATTATTAGTGTGTAATCTGCTCCCCAAAGCATTCTTATAAACCAGCCGTGAGCTGTGTATTCTATTGCCTACGATTGTATCCCTGGGTGATTTCAACACTCCATTTGTACATGTAGGCATCACTCCCTCTGGAATAGGTCTGTTTATACGATTCTTTTTTATGAAATTTGAACTATACTAGTTCCTGTTCTCCCGCGTTCTTGTATCGTTTGTAGTGGGAGCTAATTCTGGAAGGGGGGAATCATTTTGGGAGTCAACTCAGAGTTAGAACACAAACCCGTAGAGATTAAACAAGACCATGTAATGTATATGTAAGTAAGACATGGGATCGTCAACAGAATCGTGGTTTATGTATAACCTTGCGAAGCGGGACTGATTCATGGTGGAGAATTGTTTCATGTTGTTTTTTAGTTTGTTTTGTTACTACAATTTGAGTGACTTCTGCAGTTTGAGAAACTGCAATCTTATGTGTACTCCTGGGAATATTTTCTGGGAACATACCAGAATGAGATATTAGAGAGTGATAATTTGCATGTACCCATCGCAAGGAAGGTATGGGACAGTTGAGTCAGGCTGAGCTGGCGAGACGATGCTTTCTAGTTTTATTGGCTAAGGTGGAAGCACCCAAAACCGTCACTTTAAGGAATTCAGCATACTTGGAGGCATCATTTCAAAAAAATAAAAAATTTCTGATGTTAGCGAGAGAAAATCATGAATTTTCCAAAAAAAAATTAGATTTTTCGGACGTCATATGTAATTTCTATGATTTTTCAAAGTTGTGGGTCTCTAGATCACTGGAACCGTCATGTAGGTGCACCCAAAACTGAACCTTGCGGAAATCAGCTCTTAAGCCAGTCAGATATTGGTAACAGGGTTTTTTTTTTCATTTTCCATGAAGTGGCGAAGTGGCGATATTAAATGTTACGGTGGTGCTCCAAGTTTCAACATTCATCCAAGTGTTGTATAGAAAATGTGAAATACGTATCTATAATTCTATTTTCATTCACAATGTGGCGATTTCATCCAAGATTTTTCTTGAACTTGAAGTTTTTTGGCGATTTCATCCAAAATTTTACTAAAAATTTCCTATAGGCTTGGTGCTAGGTCAAAAATTTGTGCAATTTTGCACCAAATCGCCGGAAAAAAAAACACTGATTGGTAAGTGTCCTTCAAATATGTCAGCCAATTAAAGCCAAGCATTTGGCTGACGGATTAACTAAAGTCTAGGGACATAATTGGGTGAGTCTAGGGTCCATGGCAAGGTACAGGGACGGGAATGGGTGTTTTCACCTTACTTAAGACACTTGGGTGGAGGGGGGACTCAAAATGCTAACTCCAATCATATTTTATGATTGGTGCATTTTGAGTCTATTCACTTAAGGTCCCTAGAGTCCTTGAGGGACTTTGAGAAGACTTTACAAGTGACACCTCAAAAAAAACATTTAGTGAGGGTGGTCTTTATAAACCCCTAAACGTCCAAAGTCTCTTCTAGAATTCAAGATTTGAAATAGGGGAATTTGAGATGGGGGAATTCAATGTAATTTTGGCTTGGTCAACCACTTGACATACTTCCACATTTGTAATATTAGAAAAATATGTACTTTAGTAATACCAAGTCCAACAAATAGATAGGACAACAATTTAATAAAGTATCTCCACAAATTAGATGACTTTCATCCAAGTAGTAATGAAAATAAAACTTGAGTTTCAATCTATTAGTCATCCATAAATTAGACGCCAAAGTGCTTCAGGATTAAGCTTTGAAGGGTTTGAAATCCTTGAATGTTTTTTCTATGGATTGGGGAAATTTTCTAAGACGTCAAATTTTATTGAAATTTTTTGAGTTTTTTTTTAAGGTAAGGGAATGTGCTAGCTTTTAGAGAGTATAATTTCTATTAGTTTCAATTAGGGCTTAGGATAGAAAGTTATATCATTGAAAGCTCAAAGTGTTCCAAACTTGGGCAACATCAACAACAAAAAAGCATATGTGAGCTTCTTATTATCTATACAAATTGTTAAATGCTTAAAAATATCACATTCTTTCAATACCATTTCCAAAAAATGAATCCTTGGTAATTAGCCACCTTCTATTTGTAGCTTGCCCTAAATACTTTTTAGTCTTTAGTAATTCTTCTATCTATCCACCAAACAACTAATTAAGGATAAGAATATAAAGACCTAAAATCTCCATCAACTTCACAATTAATTTAGTGTAAAACAAGGGTGAATGTCTAAAATTTAACTATTGTAGTACTCAGTAAGTCACCCACATCAATCTTTCACTTCACATTTATAATATTTAATGACCGTTGATATGGTATTTGGGGTATCATAAATTCAACTTAAATCTCACTCGAAAAGCAACCACCTACACTTGTTATTCCCCACAATAATGAACTCTTTTGGAGTAGTGAAGGAATTTGAAAGTGTCATTCTACTATCTACACTTACAATTCCTATTACATGTTATAATTCTTCTAACAACTTACATAGATAACTATCCTCAAAACAAGAGAATTTACTGCTAAATCATCTAAGCATGCACCACTACTAAATCACAAAATCAAGTATGCCTAGTCCAAAAGACCGTATTCCAACACAAATTTGTGTAAAATTAAGCATCACAAGTGATTCTTCAAGACTCTTAATTCCATTGTACTGTTAGGTCCAATAATCTTACAAAATGCTTATTATGTCATTCAAGAAAATTTGTATAATATAGAGTACAATTGGTATTCTTTCTCCCATGATTAACATTTGATTCTTACATAATCCCAATCAAGCATGCCAAATTTCAATTTCAAAAATCCAAAAACCCATTTTTGATAAATTATTTTATTTAACGTTCATGATAATCAATTGAAAAACATTGGTGAGATATTGCTTAAATTCAATTGCACAGATATGTAGGAAACATCTATACACACACCTTTCCTTCAACAAGCATCTCCAAAAAAGTTTGCCAATTCCCTCTATAGAGATTTCAATATTGGGGTGACAATTTTCAAATTTTGTAAAATAAATATTTTTCTATTATAATTAGATTTTGCTATATGACCCTCACACAATAACTAATTTTGTACATATAAGTATGATGGTACAATTACTTTGTCAAAATCTAGTTAAAATATAGAGATATCTATTTTACAAAATTTAAGCATTATCATCCCAATATTGAAATCTCTATAGAATAAATTTTGAAACTTTTTTGGAGATGCTTGTTGAAGAAAAGATGTGTGTATGGATGTTTCCTACATATCTATGCATTGAATTAAAAAATTCATCACCAATGTTTCATTATCCAAAATTCAATCAATTATCATGAATATTAAATGAAAAAATTCACAAAAAATGAGATTTTGGATTTTTGAATTTGAAATTTGGTATGCTTGATTGGGATTGTGTAAGAATTGAATGTTAATTACGCAAGACATAAAATGTTAAAGGCATTCTATATTAAACAAACTTTTTTGAATGGTTCAATAGCTAGTTTATGAGATTATTGAATCCAAATGTACAAGGTGAAAATACCCTAAATCATATGTGAATCTACTCTTGACTAATAGACTTCTATTGAAAGTGTCCTCAAATTGTTCCCATATTGTTCCCATATTGTTCCCATATTGTTTCAAGAAAAAATGTTGGTTTGAAACATAACATTAACCTTGGAAACATGAGGCCTATAAACACAAAGTTGGATGAAAATCTACCAGTACTTCACTCTATATGCTTCCATAATCCCATTTTGCAAATTCATATAAATGAAATTTTTTATTTCTATTTTTTAGAGATAAAATCACATGTCCTCTACAAGCCTTCAAAAGTTTAGAAGTTTTGGTGAAAATTTGACATTGTTGTAAATTTTGAAGAGAAAATGAAAAAAATAACATAAAATAAAAAATAAGATTAATAAAATGTGAAATTTTTACCACAATTTTATATTGCAGTGTACAATATGATGGTATAAATCAAATTTCCGAGTCATTCTATCAGTGGACCATGGTTGTAGACTTGAAGTTCTAATGGCAATTAAATACTCAATTTTGGAAATTTTCCAAAATTTCAAATTGGAATAGAAACTATAGTTGAGAACCTTCAAATTCAAAAAAATATAATCTTTCGGGATAAAACTCGAATCTTAAGCTAGCATTGACAAGTTGCCTAAATAAAACAAAATGATAATTTCTTATCCATATTTAGAGCATTCCCTTATATAAAAAAGTTACAAATTCCTCAATGAGAAAATTTTCAATACCATCTCAGCACCTTCTATTCAAGAAATCCCAATACAATGAATGAGAAATATTTTGTCATTGCAAATTGACATTTCTTTGAAGTCATCCAAATGCCAAAAAATGGCTCTGACAAATTTCTTGGGTTTATCCTCAAGTAGTTTTGATGTGTATTTTAAAAAATTGTGTTGGTCAACTTCTAAGAATACTTGACAATAGGAAGGATATAGATTTTGAGCTTTTTAGGCAAAATAAATTGTGGCATGAAAATAACATTTAGATCTTTATTTTTGCAAGTTTTCCTATTCTTGCTACCTTTGCAAAAAAAAAAAAAAACAACATTTAGTGAACCAACTAGTTGACCATACAGTTGAAGAATAGACAAAAATTGTTTTTTCAATATTGAACGTACTTCATCCACTTTATGTAGCTCTAGCAATAAGGTCTTGAACACATTTATAATCCACCCAATGGAGAATCTTTTAGCAATTTAGGATTAATCCTTAAAAGTTTGTAAAAAATCATATATACAATACTATAGTTGCATATTAGCTTATGAATTATATACTAATATATAACAAAACATACATCATTGGATTAATAATTCAACATTTAATATCTTTTTAATTGGAAACTAATCATTTCAACATTAAAACCTAGTCATGCTCAAATAAGGCACCATATAGGTAGAATTTGTCACCATTTGTCACCATATAGGTAGAATTTGTATCTTCTTTGGCATGTACATTACAAGATAAAGGGGGTGTTTTAAGTATAGTCCTAGTAGTATAGTCCTATAATTTATGACCTTTTAGGAGATTTTAGTAAAAATTTAGTGAAAGTACATATATTTCTAGTAAATTTTTACAAAAATCTTCTAAAAGGTCATAAATTATAGGACTATACTTAAGAGACCCCTTTTTTATAGTGGTAGGTGGTGTAGTAATGATCCAAATTGAAAGTACATGAATCTAGTTGAGAATATGAAAAAACTTTTGTTAGTATTTTATACCTCAATTCATATATCTCTAATGTCAAACATACAAAAATGTCATATTGCAACCACAATAGAATTTCTAAGATCTTTAAATGATTAAATTCCCTTGAATAAGTAGCTTGCATTCAAATATATTGTCCTTGTCATCTCTAAACATTAATATAAGATGTAATCTAGGTGAATAGTATAGGCACTTGTGAATTAAACTAGGTACGTGCAAATGCTTATAGCTATCACGGAATCCGAATGATGATTATGCTAGCCAAGTAATTACAAAATATCTATTTACATGCTTAAACCCCAAATACAATGCCAATGCATTATTTTATAATCAATATTGATGGATAGAGGCAAAAAACTGGCAATTTATTATTCTTTTAACTATTGACTGAGAAGATGTGTCCTCATCTTCCTCTATATAGGGTCTTTTTTTTCCATCTTAAGATTCATTCAAGTCATCTACAAGTCCATTATATTATTTTAGCACCCACTAATGTTATAGAAGTGAGAAAATAAAATCTTCTTTTCCATTGTTGATTGAAAAGATGTAGCATGATTCACTAGATGAAAATGAAGGGTTTTGCAACTACAAAGAGCAACTTGTGAACTTGTGAGTTGCATTGGACATTTGCGACTGGTGATAATCTGGAGGGCTTTAGTTGCTATGGACAAGTTCTCTAGTTGTATTGTAGTTGTCCACATCGACAACTTTGATGAATATTGGATGTAGAATACCTCACATTAATTCTAAATGACAACTCTATTAAACTCCCATAATCATGTACTTCATTCTATGACTACTTTGCAACTACAACAATATACAAATCAAAGTCAGTGCAAATAGAGAGGGATTATAGTTGCAGTGTAGTTGTATAGGACATTTAGTCACAAAATAGTTGTCAAATATCGGTTGTGGTGGACACGTTTTTCTTCTAGTGATTTCTCTCTTTCTAAGGTCTCAATTTCACTTTTGGAGGGTCCTTCAACTAAAGCACTCACTAAGCAGTTCTTGACAATACTTATTGTAGGATCAAGACAATGCATAGTATCTAGTTTTGAATTTTAGCTATGTCTAATGATGGACAATACTTTATGGAATAATAATAGTATTTTGGAATAATAATAATATTATTATTATTATTCCATTTAGCCAAAATTGGAACCACTCCAACATATATTTATTATACTTTATGGAATAATAAAATGGTTTGAGAAGAATTGAGATGTAAGACCTTCATTATTGCAAACTTTCATTTTTTTTTCCCATCCCAATATAAACAAATTAAAGACCTTGTTCAAGAATAGCAAGAAGCAAGTGACCAAATTTGTTACATCACTAAAAAATGATAAAATTACAATCAATAATTGCTTTATTGGCATACATGAATGTCCAATACATAATCCACTTTATGTAGCTCATACAATAGTTCAATTCCAAGCTGATGAAGGTTGACATTTCCAATCCACCCAATGGAAGTTATCTCTCTTATGACAAGGGTTAAAACTTCTGACCTCGCTAAAATACAAACAATAATTGCTTTATCAACATACATAGATGTCTAATACATGATCTGCTTCGTGTAGCTCTTACACTAGTTCAATTCCAAGTTGATGAAGGTTGACATTCCCAATCCACCCACTGGAAGTTGTCTCTCTTACGATAGGGGTTAAAACTTGTCACCTCACTAAAATACAGACAATAATTGCTTTTTTAACATACATGGATGTCCGGTACATGATTCACTCCCGTGTAGCTTTCACAGTAGTTCAATTCAATTCCAAGCTGATGAAGATTGACATTTCCAATCCACCCAGTGGATGCCGTCTCTCTTACCAGAGGGGGTAAAACTTGTCACCTAGCTAAAATACAGACAATACTTGCTTTTTCAACATAATTACGTGGATGTCCATTTCATGATTCAGTCCTGTGTAGCTTTCACAGTAGTTCAATTCAATTCCAAGCTGATGAAGATTGACATTTCCAATCCACCCAATGGATGCCGTCTCTCTTACCAGACGGGGTAAAACTTGTCACCTAGCTAAAATACAGACAATGATTGCTTTTTCAACATAATTACGTGGATGTCCATTTCATGATTCAGTCCCGTGTAGCTTTCACAATAGTTCAGTTCAATTCCAAGCTGATGACAATTGACATTTCCAATCCACCCAGTGGAAGCTATCTCTCTTACAATAGGGGTTACAACTTGTCACCTCACTAAACTGTACAGACAATAATTGCTTTTTCAACATAATTACGTGGAGTTGTGGATGTCCAGCACATGATCCGCTCTGTGTAAGTTAGCTCGCACAGTTCAGTTCAGTTCCAAGCTGATGAAAACTGACATTCCCAATCCCATGATGACTCCCCGGTGGGCAGGACGTACGCCGGCTCTCTTCCAGAAGAGGGAGGGGAAGCCCAGTGAGTCAGTATGATTTCCCAAAAGTGCACCGCTTATCCTTCAGTTGCCCTGTCATGCCAGGAATTGGGTAGTCGTCGTCCGGGCACCAATGCGGCCTCAGAACTTCAGAAGCATCGAATTTGTTGCAGAATGAGATGCAGATCGTGCTCCGAATGCATGCGGAGTCTGTCTGTGCGAGAAACCTCTGCAGCTGTCGTCTTGGTGACCGAGCTTCTGTCTTGTTGCCCTGGCTCTCATCATGCAACCGCTGGCAGTGGCCTTTTTCTTTTCCCTTTGTATTTGGTCACAACTCACAAATGACGGAAGGTACAGTGAGTGTTGTGGAATTGGGGCTAACTAAATAAGGTAAACCATGCGTATTACCAAGCATATTTGCTACCATGGAGAAGCTGTTTGCCAACTCAAGTATTTGTCAGCGATTGAGAAACTGTTTGAGAGAAGTCATTTGCAAGTGGAAGAATCAAGACATTTCGACAAGAAATGAATTTTCTATGAGTTTTCAAAGTTTCTATGCTGGGACGAAACTGGTAAAATGTGCCTGGGTAGATCCATGCTAATCCATATGTTCACGTGTCCCCTCCCCCAAGTGCATTGCCATGATGCTAAAGAGTTGCTAAGATTGTGGTAATAGGCAAGTGACTGATGCAAATGGGATGGTCCAGTAGATGTTGAAATTAGGTAAATGACAACATTGGGTTGTCCAACCTTGGATCTTAGTGCCACCTAGTAAGGTTGAGCAACCCAATGCCGTCAATTACCCAATTTCAACATCTATTGGATTGTCTCATTTGCATCAATCACCTCCCTATTTGTAGACTTTAATCAACTTATACAGACATACTCAATATCGTTCCAATGACTTAATTAGAATACCCAAGAAGGGGTCAATATATATACATGCTTTGTTGATAGCCCACTTAGTTGTGTAACTGCCTGTCACTATGCTAAATGATGGCCACTGACTAGATTAAGGTACAATACAAGCTAAACTGTTAAGATTAATGCATGAACATTGAACGGATGAAGACTGAACGAATGTGCAGAAGATTGAGAGGTCGGAGAGCATTAGTTTCAACACCCTCCCTTGCTCAAGAGACCTCTCAATGTGGTGTTGGTGAGAATCTTTGGAGCTGTTCGAGATGTCGCGGATTCTGGAGTTGCCGGTAGATGCCGTGCGAGTGAGTAGAGCATACGTTGATTAGATGTTATTGATAAGCTTTGATTTGGAAGTATGTGGTGTGGTGTGTACATTTTTAGGATTGTGTTCAGCAAACTAAGCAGGACTTGAATGTATGCAGGTTCAGATAGTGATAATGAGCCTTTCGTTTGGAGTGATGGCAATTCGGCAAGCGTGCGACAAGTTACATGATTTGTGTATGCTTATTTGGCATTTGTTTCAAGGTAGAGAGGAGACAGCTAGGTTTGAGAGCCTATAATTTCAAGGAGAAGGTACTTTGAATGGAAAGGTTAGGATTTCGAGAGAATTGAGTGTGCATGAGATGCAATCTGATGCAAATCTAAAGACATGTTGGATGCATTTGATCAAGTATCTAGAAGATTGGTGGGACAATCAAAAGACAAAGAGAAACCCTAAGGCTCTGGACTTCAAGCACAAGGCTACACGGAAGGCTCTATGGTTGAATAATTGGCAAACACCAGAAAGGGTGCGAACGAGGCTCCAAGCTTAGGAACAATGCCGACTTGGTGTCTGTTTCCTGAGAAGTTTTTCAGTGGTAGGGGTTTTGTGAGAAAATTACCTAGTTGGTTTGTAGTTGGTATGTAACATATCTGTATCTCTCTGGCTTTCACGGTTTCACAAATAAAATGATGTTGGATTTGTATATGTTTTGTTCTAGCATGTAAGACGGTTTTTTTGACTAACTTGATGCAAGATTGGTTGTCGCTCAGAAGAATGGTAGGGTTGTCCATATTGAAACCTAATTCTTAGAAGAGTCGTCGTAAGTGTACAATGTCCTTAGCTGCGTCTGTGAGAGCTCGGTACTCCACCTCTATGGTGAAGAGTGAAACAATGGATTGCATCTTGCTACTCCACCCAACTGTTGAGTTCCCAAATTTGTGTAATAGCCCTGAGATGGAGCAGCGTGTGTCAATATCTTTTCTCCAATCGGTGTCGACATAGGAGTGAAGAGTGCTATTGTAGTTGGAAGATAAGTGCAAACCATAGTCAGCTATGCCACGCAGGTACCGTAGAATTCTTTTAGTAGCTTGAAAATGTGTTACTTCGGGTTCTTGCATGTAGCGAGATATGCTACTGACAGCGTAGCAAATGTCGGGTATTGTGTAAGATAGGTACCGGAGAGATCCAATGAGGGATTTTTATTGTTCTGTATCAACTCTTTCAGTTCCCATTTTTTTTTAAAGTTGTTCCTTTGGATCACTCGAAAGCTTGTTGGGATAGTAGTTTTCCAATCCGAATCTTTTGAGGAGTTTGTTGATGTAACCTTGGTGGTTGATGAAGATGCCTTGAGTTGTTCTGTTGATTTCAACTCCTAGGTAGTTGTTGGCTTCCCCCAGATCGGTCATTTTGAACTCGGAGTGGAGCTGTTGTTTGAGGTCTGCAATGCCTTGTTCGTCATCTTCCGTAATTAGGAGATCGTCAACATAGAATAAAAGAATGATGATTTTGCCGTCTTTCCTACTGAAATAGAGATTGGAGTCACTCTCACTCCTTGTTAGACCTTGTTTTTGAAACCATAGGTTGATGCAATTGTACCATGCTTTGGGTGCTTGTTTGAAGCCGTAGAACGCTCGATTGATACGACATACTTTTGTGGGATCTCCTGCTCTAGGAAAGCCCTCTGGAATTTCCATAAGTATATCTTCACTAATAGTTCCGTTAAGGAATGCTGTAATGACGTCCATTTGTGAAATATGCCAGTTGTATTATGAGGCAAAGGTCAATATGACCAGTATTGTTGACCATCTCACAACCGGTGCAAAGACTTTTTGGTAGTCGATGCCCTCCTTCTGTTGGAAGCCTTGTACAATGAGGCGTGCCTTGAGCTTTTTTATTATGCCGTCAGAATTTTGCTTGGCTCGAAAAATCCACTTTGTTGTGATTGGATTCGTGTTTGCAGATTGATCAACGATGTTCCAAGTATTGTTCTTCAAAATTGACTGAATTTCACTTTCTATGGCTGTTTTCCAATTTCACTTTCTATGGCTGTCTTTGATTGCGGTTTTAAAATCGATTGGTTCTTCAAGAACTTTGGATAGAAGAGACCAATAATCCTTCATGCGAGTGGAGGGAGCTCTGTTCCTACTAGGATAACGTCAGACCATCGGTCCAATTTGATGGTCAATTGGACAAGGTGTTTTTGTCTTACTAACAGGGCTTTGATGCGGTGATGGGTTTGAATCTGTTTGATCTGAAGACTATCTATTTTTAGAATGAAGTTGGTCAGGAGTGTTGTCTAGGCAGGTTGAATGTGTGGGATCATCATGAGGAAGTGAGTCAAAATCTGAACTTGGGAAGTCGGGATGTGTAATCTGGTTGGTGTCTAAACTATGTGGTTCAAATTTTGTAAGGGTGTTTTTTGATGTTGAGTCTAGATTTTTTGAGTCGGGAAAAATGAGAGGGCTTGAGAAAGGTTTAGTAGGATGCAAATGGTAATAGCCTACTTGCCTTTCATCGAATACAACGTCCCGACATAAAAGGACTTTCTGTCTATTCCTATCAAACAACCGATAAGCCTTTGTTTCACTATCGAAATCCAAGAAGAGGCATTTCATAGACTTGCTTCTAATTTCCGACGATTCTCTTTGGGAATATGGACGTGGGTGATGCATCCAAAAATCTTCAAGTTTGTGATGTCAGGTGGCATACCTGTGTATCGACCTTCTAGCGTTTCTCCGTTGTTGGCGTGCGTTGGGCTCCTATTTACAAGGTACGTGGCATGCACTACTACTTCAGTCTAAAGACAAGATGGCAAGTTGCAGTCATGCGAGACACTGCGGGTCCTTTCTATTATGGTCCTATTCTTCCTTTCTAAAATGTTGTTTTGTTGAGGTGTATTGGCTTGTGTGAGTTCGCGCCGTATACCACTTTCCTTGCAGATATTTGAATTCGCCAGACATGTATTCGCTGCCACAATCAATGCGAAGAACTTGAATGCGGCGTCATGTCTCGTTCTCAAGTTGTGGTTTGAAGATTAAGAACTTGGTCATTGTTTCGCTCTTGTGTTTCAAGAAGAATAACCAGGTCTTCCAAGAGTGATCATCTATGAATATTAACGCATATCTAGAGCCTCCAAGTGAAGTGTGCTGCATCGAGTCCATAAAATCAGAGTGAGTCTTTTGTCCAGGTAGGCTTGAACAAGTCTTTGACTTGTGTGGAAAGCATTCTCTATGTTGGCGTCTAGACATGCAACATGCACAGATTTGGTTTTCCAAGCCTATTTTTGGTAATCCATGAACATTTCTGGTTCTGAACATTAGATTTACCCCAATGTAACTCAAATGGCCTAGACGACGGTGCCATAATACTGCTTGATCTTAGTGATCAGATGCAAGTGCCAGCGTTGGTTTAAAAGAGTAAAGTCCATTTGACTGATCTCTCTAACCAGTAGCTACTGTATGTTTTTGTTCATTTACTACCCAACAATTTTGACTCAAGAAGAGTACCTGATATCCAGAGTTAGCAATCCTTCCTACTGATATGAGATTCTTTCGCATGCTAGGAACATATTGAACATTTTTCAATTTTATTGCTCCAGATTCTATCTAACCAATTGCTAAACCAACTCCTCTTACAGGATGAGACTCGCCTCCCCTGGTTTTGATTTTCTAAATCTCTACACCGGAAGAGCTTGGAAAACTGTCTAACTTCTGAATGTCTGAAGCTATGTGATTGGTGGCACCACTATCAAGGTACCAGGGACCATTTCCCCAATGGTAATAGGGATCATAGTACTCATAGCTTAGTTGGAATTCAATGACCTCCGCTGAGTTTTCCTAACATGTATTCTTGCTCTCATTGAGTTGATGATGTTGATAAGTTATTGGATTTGGTGGTAGTCCGCAGTCTCTGGCAAGATGGCCAGGCTTGAGGCAGTTGTAGCACATTGGAGGAGGGCGCGGTCTCTAGTATTGTTGACTTGGAAAACCTCGTCCTCTGATCATGTTTGGCCAACGTCCTACTCCTTGTCCGCGCTTGGTGTTTGGCGCATAGAAGTGTGTCTTCTGAAAGCTTGCGGCAAGTGCTTCTTCATCCTTGAGCTGTTGATGGCGATGCACACGTCTGTGAGACTCCGATAACAAGCTGGCACTGAGTTTTTCAAAAGTCATATTAGAATCCAAGTGTGTCAATGTCTAGATGGTACTTTCGTAAGATCTAGGTAATCCGTTCAACACTATCTAATTGACATTCTTGTCAGACAATTTTCTCCCATATTGCTCTGGCGATTTTTAAGCTCTCTCACATTCTTAATATACTCTTCTGTCGAACTGCCTTCGCTCATTCTTAAGGACTGTAGCTGACCCATTAGGGTCAAGATCTGTGACTGATCTCTTGAATTGAATTGATCCTGTAGAGTTTTCCAGATTAAGGTTGGATCAAAGTGTTCTACTACTAGATTGATCAAGTCATCGGAGATTGACAACAGCAGTAGGCCACACGCTAAGACTTTCTTTTTCTTAAGTTGT
Source organism: Antitrichia curtipendula (assembly GCA_951230915.1). Classification (NCBI taxonomy): domain Eukaryota; kingdom Viridiplantae; phylum Streptophyta; class Bryopsida; order Hypnales; family Leucodontaceae; genus Antitrichia; species Antitrichia curtipendula. Next base: position 32,609,412 of record OX579638.1, on the reverse strand, counting down.
AACTCAGTTACTACTTCACCGTCTATAGTTGCAGGAAATGCGGCGGGGTTCTGTTCGGTTTCAGTGATTCCCCATTGACCCTCGGCCCTCAACATGGCTCTTATTTTTAGAGCCCAGACATAGTAATTAGCAGATCCTTTCAGCTTGTCTCTCTCCTTTATAGCTACACTCATATTCTCAACCATTATCTCGTCAATTCCTCTCTCTCTCAGGAACAACGCTCGACTGAATACTTGATGACACAATATTCTCGTTCTACTCTCCGCAGGTTAGGAGCAGTGCTTGACTGAACTCTAACTTAGGTATCTTTGTTTGCATATTTCTTACTCAGTCTCTCGCTCTGATACCATGCAGACTTTAATCAACTTATACAGACATACTCAATATCTTTCAAATGACTTAATTAGAATACCCAAGAAGGGGTCAATATATACATGATTTGTTGATAGCCCACTTACTTGCGTAACTGCCTGTCACTATGCTAAATGATGGCCACTAACTAGATTAAGGTACAATACAAACTGAGTCGTTAAGATTAATGCACGAATGTTGAACGGATGAAGACTGAACGAATGTGCAGAAGATTGAGAGGTCGGAGAGCATTAGTTTCAACACTATTACCACAATCTTAGCAACTCTTGAGCATCATGACAATGCACTTGAGGGAGGGGACACACAAGCATGTGGATTAGCATTGATCTACTTAGGTGCACACTTTACCAATTTAGCCCCAGGAAACTTTGAAAAATCACATAAAATTCATTTCTTGTCGGAATCTCTTGATTCTACTTGCAAATGACTTCTCTCAAACTTCTCAACCTCTGACAAATACTTGATTTGACACACAGCTTCTCCAAGGTAACTAGATAGACAGCAAATCTGCTTGGTAATTAATAGGCATGTGCTACCAGTAGTGTTGGTCTTCATCAGCGGAGCTCGCGGTTTGGTTAGTCTGCTATTCGGATCTTGTTATGCAGGAACAGCGTTGCAATGTAATGTCCCTCCTGTATTCTTGGAAAAAATGATTCCCTCCTTGATTTTGGGAGATGCTTGGATGGAAGTTGGGATGACAAAAGAAAAAGAAAAATGCCGGTTAGGACGGACTTGCCTGGGAGCCAATGGCCGAACTACAGGTGATGTGCCAGGAGGAGATTCTTGGGATGGAAGGAATAGCAGGAATGTTTCGAGTTTCGAGTGAGGAGGGACGGAGCACCAGCCTTTCCTTGGATTGGAATGGAAGGGAATGGAATTTAGACTCCAAAATGAGACAATCGTGCAACTGCAGACAGAAAGATCTAGTAGTAGCCACAAGTCGAGTTTCCAAATCCTATTGACAACCACATTCACACTGTTAGTAGTTCAGGAATTCTTTTGCAAGTTGGGGAATATTGTAAACTGAGAAATATTGAATAAGATGACCATTATAGATACACTTTTTGTTGGTTTTGGAGTAGTCTTGAGACTCTTTTGGAACAAATGGGTGGGACACTTCAAAAAATCGTAAATAATTCATACTTTCTCAAAATAAAAATAAAAAAGTTTATATATATATATATATATATATATATATATATATATATATATATATATATATATATATATATTCCATATTATTTTAATTGCTCTCTCCAATTCTCACATTTGTCTTGCTTTGGAATTTTATTTGAAAATTTTCAATAGCGCCAACAGGAAAAAATAGTCATTTTGCATGTGATGGACTCATTTACTCTAGTTCTTTTCAAAAGGTTATCTTTCCGCTCCCTATTCATTAATCCATAAACAAACGGCCGATACCGCAGACATTTTTCGCCAAATGATTGACAAAAAATCTTTCTATATGGGACAAAAGTGCAAACATTCATTTTCCAAATTTTATGTGAAAAGGGGAAGTCTTTTATAGTAGTTTGGGTAGGTTCATATAGTCTCAGTATTCATTGTAATTTTTTGAAACTTTTTTTGAAGCTAGAAAACACTACAAGAAAATGGGGGTATAAATGACTTGTCCACAATGACTGCACCGACAACAATGACTGCAAAATTATTGTTTTGCAGTCATTGTTGTCGGTGCAGTCATTGTGGACAAGTCATTTATACCCCCATTTTCTTGTAGTGAAAATACATAAGCTTCATGGGAGTATTATTTTCTTATTTTTGTTAGTGCCCAAGAACTAAAGTTATAGCACAATTAGCTAGAAAAACGGAGGTCGGTGAGCAGCATAAAAAAATCACAAAAAGTCAAAATTAAATTAAAATTTTTTTTTTCTAAAATATTCTATTTTTGTCTACATGTAAAGCTTTGATTCATTCTATTTGAACTAGTGATGAGAAAATTATGGACAATTTTGTTTTTTGGGCAATCTAAGCATCTTCAAAAAATAACTTATAAAATTCATTTTTAAAGGATGAAAATTAAGTGTTTTTTTGGGGGAATTTTTTTTCCTAGGCCTCAACCCAACTCTTCAACGCAATAAATTTTTAATCCAAAGTGTGTAGTGCAAAAAAGTTCTACAAATGGCGATCAAAGTCATCAGAAATTGCAGACCAAAATTCAAAAAAAAAAATTTTGCCAACTTTGCATGCTAATATCTTTTAACCCCTAAAAGACCATTGTCCCTTGGGGGGACAAATGGGATTTTGGGCAGGTACCTATGGTCTGAATTTTTGTCGTGATTTTTTGAAACTTTTTTTGAAGATAGAAAAAACGATAAGCTTTGTGGAAATATAATTTTTTTCACAATCGGTGCCCGGGAACAACAGTTATGACCAAATAAGCTCAAAACAGGGGACGGGGGGCAGTCTGGGCAGCAAAAAAAAAATTGCAAAAGTTTGAATTTTTTTTTCTTAATATTTTTTTTCTCATAGAATATATTTTTGTCTATTTGGAAAGCTTTGATTCATTTAATTTGAATTTGTTATGAAAAAGTTATGGACATTCTTGTTTTTCGGGCAATTAGAGCATCTTCTTGGAAAAAATAACTTGTAGGATTCATTTCTGAATGGAATTTTTCAAATTTTTCAAATTTTTTTTTCTTGCATGGTTTAGTTTACTTGCTAGAAAAATCTCACCATTGGAATTAGTGCATTTTAATTCCATCTAAAATATATGAATTTTTTAGATTTTCCTTCTATCTTGTACCTACTTCTACTTAACAATTTTCTTAGGAATAATTATTAAGTTTTCTTGAATTTTTTTTTTTCCCTAGACTCTCAACTCAATTCTTTACTATAAAGATTTAAAGCTCAAAACGCTGTAGTGCAAAAAATTTAAGTTAAAAATGTTTAAAGTCAAGAATTCTAGTCCCGCAATATGCTGAAAAACTTCTTTTTTTCACTTTAAATGCAAATATCTTGCAATCTGTGCGGTCAAAAATCCTAAAAAAAATTACACACGTTCTTATACTAGTTAGATGTAAGATCCAATGGTTAGATGCTCAAAAAAAACATTTTTCAAATTTGTTTACTCTTTGCTATAGAAATGGCAGTTTTGAGTGTTTTTTCGCAGAAAAAAGGCCTTGGTCCTTTAGGGGTTAATCAAACTTCATGAAATTTTTACCACATGATCTAAGACAAGTCAAGTTCACAATCTTACGGTTAGATTCTAAAAAAGTTATTTTTCCTGTTCTTTTGGACAAATGCAACAATTGTGACAGTTTTGAGTGTTTTTTTGACATAAAAATGGCGTTGGGACTTTCGGGGTTAAGGTTATAAAAAAGTTGAATTTCTTTCGATTGATCTGGTATTTCTGCTCTTTCATAAATGCCTGACAGGTGCTTGCAAAATACAACACTGCCGGCACATCTCACGGCCATAATCTGAGATGAATTTACAGTTAGAAAATTGGCAGCAAAAAGCATCAGCAAAAAGACTGGAATCTAAGGTAGGCACCCCAAAAATGGCACCTGACCTTAAAGCGCCATCTACAGGCGGTGTACATTTCCAAAATCAGTTATGTACCTATTTGGATGGAGCGCTTTCAGAAACAAACTTTGACCCTTAATAACTTTTGCATACGGTGTCCAAATGCCATGTTCTCTGGTGCGTTAGAACCTCCTTTCACTTGCCAACAAGAATATATGAAAGTTTGACCAGTCTAATAGTAGTAACTAGGCTCAGTAGCAAAAAGTGGCGGTTTTGGGTGTACCCACCTTAACTTACTTTTCAGGATATCATATCTGAAACTATCCATGACCCCCCTGTGGACGGAGTTCCAGCTCAGCAACTGCGTGACTTCTTCCCAAACACTTTGCAGCAAATTTGTCGTTGATAATTGATAGAATGTGAAGTCAGTTAAAAGACATTGCTGCACTTTAGGTAGACGACTAACTAAACACACCCCTTTCTGTTCATAATTCTGAAAGGTACAAAGATATTGTCTTTGTACTCAACTACCGCAGCAACAGCAACAAATTTCAGGAGTTCAGTAGAAAGTACGTCAAGTAGCTGAGTTTTAAAATCAATATATATGATGACAGGCCATAGTCATAGTCATAGTCATCGACTCCGTCTTCACTCACCGTACTTGGTTTCTTTTTGTTTGGGTCACAATTTTATTCCCATGCGAAAGGTATCATTACAAAAATCTGAGCCCTAGAAAGAACCGTCAGTTTCCTGACAGTGGGGAACGCTGATTGGAAAGATGGGATTTTTAATTTTCTTAATTTTTTAATTTTTTAATTATTAAATAATCTGGCTAGCATTGCGCGTGTTCAGAGCAGGGCTTTTTTTTCATCTTTTTTTCATTTTTTTCATTTTTTAAGAAGCGCCAAAGTGGTGATATAAAATGTTACAATGGTGCTCCAAATTTCAACATTCATTGACATATTGGATGGAAAATATCACATTAGCACATTTCACATGTCTATAATACGGTTTTCATCTACAATTTGGCGATTTCATCCAAGTTTTTTGACCTTTTGGGGACCTTTTATTGGCCTATTATTGGCCAAATTATTTATTTTTTCTGGTGCAATCTGGCCCCCCAAAAGCACTGGTTCAGAGCTTGGGGAACCTTTTCTTAACGGCCTGTTTGAGGCCTGAAAAGTTTCCTAATACTTCCTAATGCGTAGCCACCAACGGCATGCCAAGCAGAGCCAATGCTTCTGCTGGTCAACAAATCAGAAAAAAGCACAAGGAAGCCTCAAATTGCATACCTGCCTGGTGTTTGTTTGGATTTAAAAATGGATTACATAAGCAGGCGCAATGGGTTGTTTTATGGGTGTGATACAAGGCTATGACCGTAGTCCGACAGCCCCTACAAAATTCCATAGCAATCATTGGCCGACCACGGGAAAGAGCCTTGCATCGCCCAAAAGCAACAAAGCAACCCTGAGCAGGTGTAATACCAATAATTCAATCCTGAGCAACCCAATCAATAATTAGGGTTCGTGGAAGGCCTCATACTGTATTGAACCGAAGGTTCAGTTCATCAGTTCTCAAGTTCTTCTAACCAACCAATGAGAGTCATGCAATTGCATTGAACTAGACATGGCATTGTGAACTAGGTGATGGCCAAATTGAGAAGCGAAGTCGTCTGTAATGGTCTGTACTTGACCTACAGTACTCTTTAGTAGTGGAGAAATGAGTTCGGTAGTAGCTCAATTACAGACCGGATTGGTTCGCAACATGGCTGGGGCGCGCGCTGGGCCAGATGCAATAGAAATCTTACACGGAAGTGATGTAGTTCATTAGAGAGAAATCGTGTCATATACTGCACATACGAGCATGGCTGAGAGCTCAAGTCCACCACAAGCTTCAGCAGTACTACCTGTAGTTTTATCTGAATCCTTGACATCCAAATCTGTACTGTATTTTTGCATGATCAACGGGCTCAATATGGTTTACAGTTGCAATGAATATCAGACTCGGCATTTCGGAGCAACTGAACGAGGCATGGCCAGATGCACCAGAAGTCATACACTGAAGTAATGTATTCCATCAGAAAGAATTTGGGTAATGTACATAGGAGCAATGCTGGCGAGCCCAAGAAACCCAACCCCCCCTGGATCTCGCTCACGCGGGGCTCACAATGAGCGCCTCAATAATCTCAAAATGCATCTGCAAGTTCGGCTTGCGCGCAGGGAAGTACATGGTCTCCACCACGCGCAGCTTGGCCGCGGGGCCATGTCGGGAGACCGCATCCTGCAGTCGCTCTCGACACTTGTTCTTCTCCTCCTCCACCCAACGCCGGCCCAGGTCGCGCCACTGCCGCGGGGTGCCGTGGAGCGCCACCAGCAAGCCGCCCTCGCGGGCTCGGGACGCAGTGGCCAGACCTTCCAGCACATGCGCGTCGGTTTGGTAGGCGCCGCGGCAGTTCAAGCCCACGTCCACGTAGTGAACCTCCGTCACGCTGCGCAGGAACTCCTCGACGGTCGAGGGGAGGAGAGGGGAGCCGCTGGGGAGCTCCTTGGGCTTCTCGTCCGGGAGGGTGTCCAGAGCTCGTATCACTCCGCCCTGGGAAAAAAAATTGTCATGAAAGGTTAGAATATTATACCATGGAAAAGCCGGACACCGTAATCTCCTTATTACGACCTTCTCTAATATCTCGTTCTGGAACCGTATGAGCGTAGAATATTTACTGGAATGATTGGACAACTCCCAGAATGTTTCTAGGAGTGTCTTGGGTCCTGAATCTGTGATGTAAGAGACTTTTCAAGTGTGTCTTAGATGAGTGGTTGAGCACCAGAAGGTCTGAGATGATTGTCAGACACGATTCTCTCCTCCCGACTAAGTCGCGATTGTCAGACATAAGTTCACTCTCTCCTCCAGACTAAGTTATGGTTGTCAGACATACCAGTGTCCTTCAGACTGAGTCAGGACTGACAGGTCTTACAGACAAAAGCTTTCTAAAAGTGCAGGGGATTATGATTCTAGACCCTCCTTTTTTGCAACTGCACTGTGCCATGTGTTGATGAAAGCAGCAGGACTCACCTCAAACTTCACAGACTTTCCAGAAGACTCCCGCTTCGAAACGATACGGTTCAGCCAGTTCTTGTTCGATACCTTTCCCTCCTCCAGCTGGTCTTCCAAATGCGTGAGTTCCGCGAGCAGCTGGTTGAGCACCACACCCCCTTTGCTGAACCCAAAGATGGACGTTTGAGGGCATTTCTTCGACCGCGGAGAGACGTTGCCCAGCAGTGTGGGGGCAAACCCATGTCCACTGAGAAACGCTGCGTTGGTCCTGGTGATCTCGGGTTGCTTTCCCGCTGCCACGCGCTCTCGCTGGCTGGGCAGACTCTCCGTGCTCAACCGCGTGCTCACCTGCATGGACACAACAAATTTTCAGTCTCAATAGCAGACACACAAAATTCCAAGCTCAAGTTGAAGATCAACAAGAAAACGACTCTCAACTAATCAGCATACACAGAGTATGCTTCCTCCACGTAATACAGTCAAAGATTTGTGAGCTCATTCATTAATCACAATTCAAAGATCAAGCCCAAGAAAAAAAATAGAGTACTGTTCAAGAACTAAGCTTTCGTCCCCCCTGATTTTAAATTTAGAAACATATACGCAAACCTCTTTACTATAACCTCTAACCCAAACATCCTGCACACTTGTCATACATTCAAACTATGTAATAGAGAAAAAGTTGGGACCGAAGGTTGTAATAAGAGATTACAAACCGAGGTTGCAAAGACACAACAGTTGAGGTTGTTACCTGTGCGAGGCAATCCTGGAGGAGGGACAAAGTAGACCGGGCAGCCGGTAACCCCTGGGGATTATAGCCACGAGGCTCCCCGGAGGCCGTGAGGGACGGCAACAGATTTTCATAGCAAGCGAACAAGCATTTGTAATGAGAAGGCTCAATGATCCAAGCGTTCACGGCAGGGCCCAGCTTCGACACCAGAATGGAGGCGATGTTCTTCGGATTCGAGAGCCGCTCGATCTCCGCATTGTCGGTGCCTTCCACTTTGTCTCCCACGTAGAACACTACGTTCCTGGAAGGCGACTGCTTTCTAACACGACAACCACACAAAGAAACCCTATTCAGCAATAGTCCAAGTAAGCTCATGATTAAGAGAATCGCTTTTGTATTACTTTTATTTTCTTGACACAAAAGAAATGATCTTTTCATTGCAGATAACGCAAACATACAAAGTACCCAGTCAGGGAACGAGGAGAGATTTGGGTGAGCAAGTCAAGAACAATTCAGTCAACTTATTATCTCCTGTATCGTACACTGTATCCCCTTTCTCCCACAAGTCGACAAATTGCTTCAGCGGAAAGGATTTCGCCTGGACCAGGTACGTAAAACGTGTAACTGACAGTGACGAGATTTACACGTAAGGGTATATTTTATAATAGTTTCTTCAGTCACGCACATTGCCAGAATTCGCTTCTCGTTGAACTATGTCCCTGACATTGACTCCGAGCGTAACAAACTCGACCGCAGAAACTGGCCAGGAACCCAGGACTTTGGGCACCCACACATTCTCGTGAGCAAGACAGGTAACTAATCTTCAAACCTTGTACAGACTGCAGTATTCCGAAACAGAAGATCATGAATCTTTGCGTAAAAACAGAACAGAAGAGCATACATTGGAAAGAGAAGGAGTTTCACGGAAGGGCTTCAGAGGGCATCACCAGAAGGGCACCCGTGGCAGGCGAGTAACACAGTGACGCCGTGACGCGGCTGTGCAGTTTAGAGCCACTGCAACAAGCTTGCAACACGCCTTCCCATCTCGCCATCTCCGTGGCCATCGCACCCACACCCACACGAATCCTTCCAGTCACAAATCTCCACTCCAGTCCTCCTGGTCGCCAATCCGAGCGTCACGCAATATCATACGAAATAGCCCAACAGCAACAGACTCTTCTCCACCAAGTACGTCTTCAAACTCATACTCGCAAGTACGTCTTCAAACTCATTCCCACACCAGCTTCGTCTCTCTCGCTCGCCACCCTACCCTCAAACCCACGGACCTGCCAGCCAAAAAATAACTGCCAGTGAGCACTAGGACGACGACATGGACGGGGGGTGGCAAATCAAAAGGCATCCAAAAAACACGCACCCCTTTCTTCTCTAATAGCATGGACCTCATTCCCGCTCCTGCCACTGAGGGATTACAATGTGTGGGATGCAAGCTGTGGATAAGGCGAAGAAGGGTGTGCATGCAAGCGTTAGTAGCATCTGATGAGAACAAACTCATGCGCACACAAACACTCGACTCACTCACCAACGGAATGAATAATAAAAAGGCTGCCACCCAAGGCTCTGCGAAGATGATGAGCGGCTGGCGGGCTGATGATGAGTGGGTTGTGCTAGAAGATGAGGCTCTCCAGTATTTATGTTCCTAAAGGGAGACCAGAGAGCGGGCTTTAGTGGCGAGCCGAAAAGTGCACCTGGGCAGGAGGCGGGCTGGGTTGTGGGAAAAGGCCGCGCTTGGGAAACTCTATTAAAGAAAAAGAAAAAAGGAAAAAAGATCTCTGCTGCGCAGCAGTCGAAGCCTCTCTTGTCGCTATCAAAACACGACAACAAGGAAAGCTGCACAATGGGATAACTTCTACGCCTCTGGCTCGGCAATGCAAGCTCCCTCGTTTCTTCCCCAAAAACAAAGTGGAAAAAAAAGCGGCCTGGCGAGTAAAATTCTCTGTTGGCTTGGCTTGGCTTGGCTTGGGAGTGACGATTGGTGAGGGGCCTGAGATTGGGGTGAAGCTCCGGGGATTCAGGCGGAGAATGGAAGGGCGGATCGAGCGTCATCATGTCTGGGGCAGAGATGATTGGCGCGACTGCTGGGCTGGTGCCTGGTGGGGGAAGCGTTTCGGGCCCGCGACGCCGGGTTTAGCAGTCGTTCCCACATGTCAAGGAAACATGGTTTCCATTCCTTGCAGTGTTGCCGTGTTGGACTGGAACTTCTGTTTTTCTTCCTCAGCTTCTGTTTTTCTTTTTTCCAAAACAAAAAAAATAATGTTTTGTCGAAAGTCTGGTCTGGGGTGGGGATGGTTGGAGTTGCTGGGGAGTGACCCACCTCTGTCATTGCAGACAAAATTGGGAAAGCATCGCTTAGGCACGAGAAGAAACAACAATGCGTGATCTAAGGAAATGAGCATGAGAAGTCTCACATACGGTAACAACTTAACAATTTAAGGGCCACTTCACACTATGGCCGACCAAGTTGAGAGGCCGTGGAAATGAGAGTCCAAACTTGGGTGAGAGTCCAAAGAAATGGGCAATAAATAGGTCCTAAAATTTAGGAATTGGAGGCTTTGGCCGGCCATAGTGTGAAGTGAGGCCATCGCCATGTAGGCATTTGCTGCCATGTAGGGTGACATGAGGGCGACGGGCTCACGACTGTGCCGTTTAGTGTGAAGGGACGAGAGTCTGAATTTTTGGTTCTCTGGAATCTGATTGGTAGAAACCGACGGACTCTCGACTATGCCGCCTAGTGTGAAGTAACCCTAAACCACAAATACCATTGTTCAAATTTATATTAGGGTTGTTTGTTGGATTTGTCCTTTGGACGGAGGTTATGGCATCATCTCTTATTTATGAATCCCGGTTCGTTTCCAAATCCTATCTACAACCACATTCACACTACACAACGCGGCAATTAGGGTTGGAGTGGAGTAGGGATGTGGTGGTCTAACTAATCAATAAATTAATATGGTTGTTTACCTAGGACAAAGCCTCGCAGGTACACCATTCTTGTTCACCTTAACCCTTAAACAAAAAATACAACTCACGAGGCTTGGTTTTCATAAAATCTTCATGAAAAATTCTCTAGTCTTCAACTACGTGTGAACTCCTCGAAATCATTCTATTTGTCTTTCACAAGATGCATCTATCAATCTAAGTGTTGGATTTTGAAATCACAATTTGAACTTGTAATTCTTACATTGGAGAGTAGTGGTGCTAGTATGTGAACCTAGGATCATGGGCAAATGAACCTAGGAGTCCAAACACCTATATTTTAGGTGTCTACTAGTGTGCCATGTGCCGTTGCCACAGCCAAAATTGAAGTAAAATAATTTTGTAATTATGTAATATGTAAAAACTTTGAAATTCAATATTTTTCACAACAAAGTGTGAGGTTGCATTCTTAGTAAAATAAAAGTAAAAATCATTTTCTAATTTTTTAATTCAAAAAAACTTTGAAATTCAATAATTTTATAACCGTAGGTCCAAAGACCACAAAATTGGCATAAATAAAAGGCTCTGTACACAAAATAGTGCAAAAACTTTGTTTCATAGCGTTTGGACGTGCAATGTAAAAGTTATGATTTTTTCAAAATAAAAGAGAATTTAAATTTTAAAAATGTATTCATAAAAAACTTTGAAATTCACTAACTTTCACACCGATTGTCCAAATGCCACGAAACAAAGTCCGTACACCCCTCCTTGCTAAGAGCTTTCGAGTGGTATCAAGAAGGCCTCCAAATGCCTCACAGTTTGTTAGATCTCAATGCATCAAACAAAACAAAACAAAACAAGACAAACAACCTATCTTAAAGTATAGATATTATAGAAACCTTCCATGATTATAGGATACCTATGTTATAGATGCTTATATTATAAGAACCTTCAATGGTTGTGAAATATCTACTTATAGCTTGACTCAAGACTCATATGCTCGCATTTCTATGCTCACATATTAATATTGTTGCATTGAAAAGTTTGATAAAAAAAACCCGTAATAGTAGCTTTGAATTCGTCCATGGCCTTGAGGAGGGTGGAAGCTCATCATCGATTTGTCATTTGAACAAGCTACCAACATAATGTTCGTATAAAAAAGATTTTGAAATCCAAGTCGGCATAGCCTTCCTAGGGCTTCAAATGTCTTTTGATGGTTACTATATGTGGTGTCCTCTAAGTTTAATTCAAATTTTGTAGTCCACTTTTGGCATCTCTAGTCTTTAATTGAATTCTTCTTGGGTCCCTAGGAAGGGTTTATATGTCTTTTTGTGGGTTCTTCAAGGGAGAGAGTTCAAAAGTTATACAATATTATGATATGTATTTGTTTGAATGATTTTCAAATATCAAAATTTGGGTGTTTTCAAGCTACAATCTAGTGAAAAGAAGCAACACGGTTGTGTGTGTCCCCCACCACACACAAACCACAAAAATCAAGAGCCGTCCGATTCATTTCAAAAAAAATTCCACGTACACACCAAGAAAAATCAATAGCCATCAGATATATATACAAAATATGGTACAAATATGCATACGCATACAATACAACCATATACGGATATGGACAAAGAGATATGGATACAACAGTATGAGATTATCCCATACTGTACTGATTGTTTGCAATCCCACCCTCCCAAAATTATAAGTGGAGGATGGGGGAGGACTAAAATTTTAATTTTAATTAATCTAAAAACTTTTGCACCCTCCCAAAATTATAAGAGGAGGTGGGGTGGGGTTAAATTTTTTTTTAATTTTTTAAAATTTTCATGGTGCATAGTGTCACACAAAGTGACACTCAAAAGTGGATGCACCAACCAGACTGTACTACATTAGTGTAGTAAAAATGCTATCACAAACTGAAAGTTTTGCCAATTTTTCAGCTTCTATGATTTCAAGACTTTAACTCTAATTCAAATTGCTACATTTTTTTAATAAATTTAGCATGTCCATATACATATCTTTTTAGGGAAAAAAATTTAGCTTCTTCTAAGGTTCCATTCTTCATCATCTCATTATACTTATGCCATACTACAATCTACTAGAAACAATAAATGTATTCTATTTGTAATTAATAAAGTAATATTTTATATCCATATTTTAATTAGATAAATTCAATAAAAAAATGAAATTATTTTGTTCATGATTCCAAAAAAGTAAAATAATTCAAATTTTTATTTTTAAGAAATATATTTTCCTTTATTTGTTTTGATTATTTTAAAATTTTAAAATCATTTTAAATATTAAAAAAAATTATTAGTGGTATTGTTCATCTATTTTTGTACATTGTATTTTTTAGAACACTACATTTCATTGCAATCATTGCATTAATTCAAAGCTTGAAAATACTCTTTTCACTAGTGAATTTTTTTAATTAATTAAGCAATGACATTTATGACTTGTCCCCTTGTCCTCCCCAACAAACGAGCATGCTATATATTAGGATGTTATAATTTAAAAAATTAAAGATGAAAAAAATACAATAATATGATGTATTGAAGTTTAGACAATTGTTAATAAGGCTTGAATAGTTTAGTTGAAGAACTACATATCTTTAACATATTCTTTATTTTCAATGGTAAAACTGCATTTGGGATTGTTGTTTTGTTTTGTTTTTTCAAATGAGGGGTTGTTGTTGAATTATTAACCCCTAAAAGACCAATTAGTATATTTTGGCAGCATAGCAATTTAGAGTATGAAATTGTGAATTGGTTTTTTTTTTTTTTAAATATTCACATAACATTAGGGCAAGGAGTACCTTTAAGGCCTTATAATTTTCATGATCTATGGTTGAATGGTAAAAAGAAGTTCTTAACTCTTAAAGGTCCATTGTCCCCTCAATGGGACAAAATGGATTTTGGGTAGGTTCTTCTGACCTCAATTTTTAATGAAACTTTTTGAAACTTTCTCATAAGATAAAAAAATTTATTAGCTTTGTGGAAATATAATTTTTATTTCAATCGGTGCTTGGGAGCAAAAGTTATGCCATCCTAAACATAATTTTCAAGTCACTGGGCAAAAAAAGAAATCCACAAAATTAAATTTTTAAGTTTTTTTTCCTTATAGATTATATTTTTATCTATATATGAACATTTGATTCATTCCATTTGGATTAGTGATGAGAAAGTTATGAACAATCTTGTTTTTCAGGCAATCTGACAACTTTTTGATAAAATAAATGAAAGGATTCATTTTTTAATATAATTTTTACAATTTTTCAAAAAAAATTGTTTTACAAGGTTAAGTTTGTTTGCTAGAACAATCTCACCATTGGAATTATCGTGTTTCAATTCCATCTTAGAGCTATTAATGATTTCGTTTTTCTTTCACTCTTGAACCTATTTTTACTTAACAATTTTTAAAGAATGAAAATCAAGTATGTGTTTAAAATTAAAAAAGTCCTAGACTTTCAACTCAGTTCTTCATCACATTTAATTTTAAATTCAAAGTCCATAGTGCAATTCTTTTTTACTAATGGCTGTCAAAGTCATCTGAAATTGCAAGCTAGTATTCAAAAACAAAATTGTTTCCAACTTTGAATGCTAATATATCTCAATCTGTACAATCAAACTTCATAAAATTCTTACCATAAAATCTCAGCCAAATATAGTACAAGATCCTACTGTGAGATTCTAAAAAAGTATTTTTTTTCTATTTTCATTGGTGAATGCAGCAGAAATGGCAGTTTTGAGTGTTTTTTGACAGAAAAATGGCCTTGGGCCTTTAAGAATTAAGAAGATTTCTTCCTTCAAAGCAAAGGGCACTTTGGAAGAAAAGTTTAGGTCATGTCTCAATAAGGTATGTGCACCAATAAAAAAACACTCTCCTGATTGCGCCACCTATCTACAATTATCCAAGATTCAAACTTGAAATCTCAGATTGGTGTAGATAGGTGGTGCATTGACATCGTTTTCTTTTTCAGTAAAAAGTTTTAGGAGTAAGATATAATTGTTCGAAAAATAATCTTAGCCATATGGGATGTTTTGGAAAATTGGTCAACACAGATTGTTCTTTTGTTATACATTGTATACCTCTAAATTCTTTGAAATGTCTTGAGCATGTAAATATCCAAGAAATGAGTACAAAAACCAAGTAGACTTACAAGTCAAGAGTCCAATTCTGGATGCACCACTTGGCCCATGTGAAGCATAAGTGTCTGGAATTTGGGGGAGTGGAAAAACAAATTTTGGAGCTTAATTAGAATCTTCTCATTTCACCATCAAAGAGGAATTTGAAGCTAAATATTTCAAGATGTATAAATAGCACAAGTGAATCCAAAATGTTGCAATTATATTTCCATTAAAGATCTTCAGATTTTGCTTGCACCTAGAATTCAAAACATATCTTTTTCTTGACCAACTCTGGGTTTTAACCTCTCAAAAATTTTAGGGATTGATTACGAAATCATAGAGATTTTGGAAGGCAATATTTTAACCCC